>JAOXYB010026013.1:0-15837 GCA_028565635.1 Phoronis ovalis
ACCTGTGCTTTGACCTGTACTTACCCTGTACCAAATACGAAGATGATCTGATGAAAGCTGAAGCCGTTATAGCGAGATAAAGAAAAGGTTACATACGCCGACGACGACGCATACCCTACGACTATATGCCCATTCACTATTACGTAGTGATGGGCATAAAAAGACAGGAGATATTTTGCTACATATTATGCAGTGAATAAGTTTTCCATAACATCTTGGATAATGTTTTTCAAAAAGAAATTATAAGCTTACTTGAAACATGCATGCTTAAACCATGCAGTGCACGATTATTGTTATTTTTTAACTAGCAATAGTTATAACTAGATAAGGCAATAATTAAAAGCAATTTAAAAAAACCAACTAACGTCTTTCTCCACTGAGTCTGTCTAATATGTTTCCTTTTTCGCCTACATCAGCTTTGAGAGTGGCTTCAAGTTGAGCAATTTGTACTTTGAGCGCATTCTCTCTCTGTCTCCATTCTCTCTCTCGTTCAAGATCAAATGCACTGAAGCACAAAAAATTTAGTGAATGCCATAAAAACAATAGCAAACAATTTCATGTATTTCTACCTTATCACTCCTCACAATGTTATTCATAGTGTGATAATTATATCAAGAAAGGGACAGTATCCCAGGGAACATTGTCTATCAAGTTAGTCTTTATCACAGGTTCAACTATTGTTATCTGGTGTGCATAAGAAAGCAAAACAAAATAGCAAGTGTCTCCCCAGAAAAGGAATGTCCTCTAGAGCTGTCCTCTAGTCTCCAGCCATATCGCTCTAGTGACAATAACATTATGAGGTGTGCTTATATTATATACATTTTTACAAATGACATCAGTTGCTGACAAGCTATACTGTCTTTTTTTACCTGCTGACTAGTTTTTCATTTGCATCTTGTAAAATTTTATTTTCATTTCGAAGGTCATTCACCCTTTCCTCCAGCTACAAAATAAAAATCAACATTTCACTCACAACTAAACTTAAATGCCCATATTTTGATACAGAGGTGTAGCCACTCTATTTGTATAAATTTCTCAGACTTGGCTATGAATTTAGAGGTAGTTTGGGTAGACAGACTAATTTTAGTTTTAGCAATATACACTCTTAATATTTTTTTTATAAAATAGGACTGAATACTGGTTAGTTAGCAGAATCCTTTCTAACTGCAGTTTCTGAATTACACCAATAGGAAGATACAAGTTCATACAATGTAAAATAATATATGAATAATATATGTGGCATTCCATTTTTTTCTTAAAAAATCCTTACAAATTATGGAAAATGTGAATGAATATTTAACAACAAACAAATTACAGGAATTTTTCAAAAAACTAGTTTCTTTCTCTGCATTGTCTGCCAGGTTACAGAAATTTCAATTTATATCTGCACATTTTTTTTCAGTGTATAAGACTTGAAAAGAAATCATTATGGTTTTATTCGCAAATACCTCAGTTATAGCTGTGTAATGGCCTGCACCAGATTTCAGTTGATTTTGTAAGACCAATGTTTTGCTTTCCTCAGCTTTGAGTTGTCCAATTAATACATCCATCTCACTCAATACTTGATCATGGCTGGTTTTGACTGATTTCATATTCTGAAATCAATCATTTGATAAACAGGTGGTTGCTGGTTAATTAGAGCTTTAACATTAAATGAACAAAAACAACCTTAAACTCTCTCAGGTTTTATGAAAACTCTGTGGTAGTTAAATTTAGAGAGAGACAAATATCATCAGTCAAAGGTAACCTATGAAAAAATTAGATTGTTGTAGTTTATACAACACAAAATTATATAAAATTATCATCACTAACCCCTTCTAATCTATTATATTGTCCCTGTAATGCAGTCAGTTTAGTAGATTTCTCTTTTACTTCTCTGTGTAAACGGATCAGATCCACATTTTCTTGAAGGCTTGTTCTAAATCAAACTCAGTAGAATTAAACAGTTGAATGGTTTCATACCTCCACAAGGGGGAGTCCTATACACATACTAGAACATTACTTAGTGTGATTCCCTTTAGTGTTGCAAAGAAGTAGTAGTAGTGCATCATGAAATATGCATTTGAGAAAATAAATAAATACATTATAGTATACAACATCAATTTGTCTCTGTTAAAACTGAGCAGTTTTACACAAGAATGTTACAGCATTTTAAACTTAGAACCAAATCTCTTTTTATATGTGTACAGTGAGTCACACTTAACTTATTACTTGCTGCTGCCATAAATTGATCTTGATTCACAAAAAATTGATGCTCAATGGTAAATTCAGGAGTATCTATTATGTTAGTATGTAGTGGTGACCATATGATACATAGAACTACTTAAGTAATACAGTATTAAGTACAAACTATTATTATTATAATTAATTCTTTTGTCATTATCCTACCTCTGATCAGCAGTCATTTGCTGCTTAATCTGCAATAAATCCTCTTCAAATTCTGCTTCTCTAATACGTAACTACAAAAGTACAGATTGCAAGATCATATTTAATAACGGTTAATATTAGAGTTGATGATGTTTTTGTTACAGCGATGTGCTGTCTAATGTGTACAACTTTCTGTCACTGGCCCTAAAGCATCACTAATATTTTGGATATGGATTGAGATCTGGATCCAGTTATAAATCATAGTGCGAACGCAAAGGATTACTTCAATCTGGTTCAATTTAAATCCTACTACCAGAGGTGGATTGAATTTTGAGTTGGATCCAGATCCATCTTTCAAGTGTGAACATTCAGTCTGGTTCGATGTAGTGTGATACATTGAGCATACATACAAAAATATTCAAAATTCAAACTCTTCTATGTAGGTTAACAGTAGAATCCAGTTAACTTAAAAATAACAGGATTCAAGTCGATCTGGTTATGAATCTGGTCCAACTTCACAGTGTGAACAGTATGCAAGTTCTGTGTGCCATGATAAGGTTCTAATGCAAGAATCTAAATAGAGTACATAAACTTAACAATGTTTTGGGGCACTGTGCCTTCCTAACAATTGCAGTTTTAAAGTGCAACTTTGTGTCATAATGGTATTCTGTCCACTCATCAACAGGTGGAATGCAACAAGCAATGATACTATGGGCGTATCTGGTAAATTAAACGTAAATTTCTAATGATGATGTTCCATGACTTAAAATATAACATACTTACCTGTTCTTTAAGAACTTCGATATCCTGTTCATAAACATTGATTTGTTCATTCTGTTGGTCTATAACGTCCTCTCTGAAAAACAATCACACAGATTACAAATTTAAATATGTTTAATAGTTACTGACTTAATGTGCAAACTATATTCTATTTACTTACAATTGCCTCACTTCTGCTCTTGTATCTTCTAATAAACTGTGACCATATCTTGGGTTACTAGGACTCTGTGGCATCATCCTATAACATTATTAAATGTTAAAAATTAACTCTTGCTATCAAAACATTAAAGAGAATCCAAGCAAATCTGCTGATTATCAAACAGTTAATTTCTTTGACTCAATACAATTTTGATAAAAAAATTGTTACCAACTGTTCATTATTCAAAATACTTAGAATGACACAGAATCAACTTAAAGTATGTATCCAAGTTTATATTACTACTACGATTCTATCTGAGGATACATACCGATTTTGCATGGGTCCTGCTACTCTGACATTTTTTGCTATCCTTTCACTTGTTGGTGGTCTGGCTAGACCCTGAAAACATGTTGATGTTATTTTTTATATTGTAACATATTGTAGTAGCTTTATATATAACGCAATGGAATTAGAATTGCATGCATAAGAGCACCTTTCTTTTAAAAATAAAGGAAGAGCTTTATCTCTCATTCACGCCAGCTTAAAGCGGAGAATATTACTAATTTAAAACACTACAGTGACTGGATATTTTGCAATGCACAACAAGTACATGTCGCTTCTGTTTCAGACATACAACCAGCTGTATTTATTTAATAAAAATCTAGTTTTGAAAAAGTCTAAATTTAACTTCCTTTATTGTCAAAACCTAACATTCTAAATTGGCACTGCTTTTAAATATCCACGGGCTTTCATTTGATGCTACTATCAATATTACCACACAGAGAGTAGTCATAAACTTGTAGCACCCTTCGGCGCGTACTATATCAAAATGGGAACTTTTAACACATAGGCTTAATCTACAGGCTGATTTTGTTACTGGGTAAAAGTATCAGTTTGGGATTAGATCAGGAAAAGCCTTGAAACATTTTTATACTGTTACCACTAAAGCAAACTTCTAACAGTAAAATGAATCACAACAAAACATAACAATAAGAATACTGCAGGAAATTGCAATCAGAAAACAGTAAACTTTTAATTACCCTATGTAGATTACGTAAATTACGTATGTAAACAAACTTATCATTTAGACCCTGAAAAGTTAGCAGCACAAAACGTAAAAGTCAAATCATGCTATAATCTTTATAACAGAGTCAGCTGTTATACACTGACGGAGCTAATTAATTTTGTTCAGTTTTTATGTTACTTAATGTGAAAAATTACTTATTTCCACTGTGAACTTTGTATAAGATGATAAGAATTCTTGTTTAAGGATGTTCCGTTAAAAGTTAGTATGGCGAGAACTTGACAATAATTATAAATATGCGATTAGGAGGACTGTCTGAAGTTTCAATTACAGATGGACAGGAGATAGAAAAAGGTTGCATAAATGGCAATTTTAATTTTGGGTGAAGGGTCAAAACAGTTGGAATAACCAAGGTAGGAGGGTAAACAATTTTCAGATCCCCACTCTCTGATAATTTTGTATGCACAGCCTCAAATAAAAATGTTGGAATTCTACAAAGTTTAACATCATGCTCATTACAAATAGGTCAACAATTTTTTTACTTACTGTGTTTATCCTCGAAGACACATCATTGTATGGCCTTGATGCTTTATTTTGTGTCACACCAGACTGCAATGAATGTTTGAACATAACAACCTATAAAATAAAAAAACAAGTTAACCAAAGTAAAAAGATGCATTTATTTGAGGAAATTTTCATTTTTCTGCGTAATTTTTTATCCAATCATTACAATTGCAGAAAATTCCAAAAATAAAGATATTTTTAACATATAATATGAAAAATAATATTTTTGTCGCTGAACCTTTTCTTTGAGTGCTGTATTTTGTTTTTCTAGATTTCTTATTTTCTCATTCAAATCTTCTATTAATTCATCTGTTTCAATGTCTCGTCCTTTTCTACCAACAATTTTTTTCTTGTCATTCACCAGGCGCAGTAATTTAGTTGCCATTCTAAAGTGGTAAAGAGGAAGTTATAATTAAGTTAAGGTTCCTTTTTAAAAACTAGTTCACTTGATTCCATTTATATTCATAAATTGAATGTTACTCTCTGTAACTTGTACATTCCAAAAACAATTAGCAACATTCTGGGCAAACACCAGAACACAATCACATAACAATTGTACAAAGACAATATATAAATATATGACTGTTTCTACCTTGTGATTTCTAACTTAAATTTCATTAACTCTGGTCCCAAGATGAAAGCTATACATCTTATGATTTATTAATCTTTTAATCATTATCTTGTACATCAAATGAATCATGCAAAAGACAATCATGTATAAAGTAACTGAAAATCAGAGTTTGATCTGCATTTTTCGTAGGAGTAGATAACAGGAATATTATAAAATTAGACAAGTTTCGGATCTATATATTACCTTAGGTACATAGTTGCAAAAAGAACATTACATGATAAAGCTTTAAAATAACGGTATTACCACAAACAATTGTACTCTTGAATTATCACATCATACTTACAAGCACATTACACGCAGGCACACACACAATAATATCAACAATGTTACTTTTTAATCTTATCCTCTTGTTTCCTGCCATGTTTCTTTAAGAGTATGTTTTCTTCATACAGCCTTAAATATTTGTCTTCAATTTCTTCTCGGCTCAATTTCACAAGCATTCTTGCTTGCTGAGCTGCTTTCTGACCAGTTGGATCTGAAATATATGGACTTCATTACTTACTCGTCAACTAATATTTGGTCTCAACAAACAAAAAAACAAGGTCTTATAGCTGGTATTTAATTTAACAATAACTCCTTCTCAAATTCAATATTACTATGATATCATAACCTTGCTGTTTCTGCTTGAAGATATTAAGAAACAGAATGGTTATCGGAACCGATCAATTGTCTTTTCAGTCTTCAACTTATGTTATCACTGATAGGCATGGTTACATGTATCGGCCTCAGAATTCCTTTGTATGTTTTTTACCCTGATGCTAAACATAAATGAATCGACATAATTGCTTTCCAAAAATCAACATTGAACAATAGACAAGTAGGCCTACCCCAAAGAGAATTCTTCAGTCAGTTTGGTACAGAAGACTCAATAATCTACTTTTTTCATTTGTTAGTGGTAGTTATTTTTACATATCACTATTATTTAAGTCACACAGAAACAGGACTGCAATGGTGACATGTTAGTCCTGGATGCATGACCGTACTATGGCAGCCTACAGTTTGCCTTAGGGTAATGACTTTTGGCTGTCAAAACTGCACACATATTAACACTGAAATTTTCGTTTAGATAGCAACATGCAAAGATCTATGACCATCTTATACAGAGATAAAATTATATCCCTAAAAAAATTAAATCAGCATCTGCAGCACTGACTAGCACATTGTCTCTACACCAGTGGGTTATCTCAATAGAAAGCTGTACCATAATTAGGTAATTGGGACTAAAACATTTTTCAGATAAACAGTCGCACACCTAAATCCAAAGTTTTGGTAGGTAGCCCATTGGGACAATACATACCTGCATCTTCTAATGCAGTCTTACCAGGACCTCTTACAGGATAATAGTCCGAATCATCCATTCTGTAGTGTTTTAGATAGAATGCATCCCAGACTACTGACCCAACATCGTGGAACTGGAAGTTCAACAGTTCCCAATAAGTACAATTATATTAAATCCTACAATGTTTAACATGTTAGGTAAATAAATGACAAGGTTAAGACAGTTACATTTACTTGGCAATGTTTTAAAGTTTAAAATTACAAAGAGCTATGTTAGCTGCCTTTTATTGCGATTTTAAAGGATTACGTTTAAAACCTATACTCACATGTTTCTTTAGACTTTACAAATATATTTCTGCAAAAGAACTGAAACTGCAGCTGATTTGACAAGAAACTATTATAATAATTAAAATTAAAAGTATCATTAATCCGTTATCAGGGTGCATTTAAGGAAATACTGCTGTGGGAAACTGGAAACTGGGAATATTACGAAGAATCCAATAAAGATGAATCCCAAGGATTCTGAATTGGAAAGTACCGTAGAGTGTAGTCCAAGAATTATTAAAGAATAAAGTACGGTAAGAAACTGCAAAGCCAGTCTAAAAGAAAAAGAGCTTCCGTTATTCCACAAAAAATCGCAAAGGTGTAAATAAGAATAATAGGAAAATCTGAAGAATGCCACTTGAGCATATACTTACTCATCTCTTGTCATTTCATTCCAAAATATATTTTTTTTAATTCAAAAAATGTATAAACAAAGTACAAGTTGAACTATTTCAGTTAAAGGATGCGCATGCGTAACTGGAAACTCAGAAATTTGATTCGATTACTATTTTTGACAACAAACAAAATAAGCCAGAGTACTAGCTAATGTAATGTAAAATACAATGTGTTCTATTTTACTAAAGAAATGCACTTCTTGATTATTTTGCTAAATAATAATTATGTCATTTTGTTTTTTTGTCGAACAAAATATAACATCCGGAAGTTAACAAAAATGGCGAATCAGGAAGGAACTTTTACTTTAGAAGAAGTGCGGATATTTATGCTTGAAAGAGGTTGTAAAGTAAGAAACCATGAACTAGTTACCCATTTCAAAAAACACCTAAATGACCCGTTTAAGAAAGGTAAGTGTTCAAATCCATTTTCTGTCAAGCATAAACTGTTTGGCTGTCAGCAAAAAAGTTACCACTCCCAAAAAAAAGTTTTCCTGATGTTTACTTTTTTTTCTAGTCCGCGAGTAGTCCTGGCTATTTGAACAGTTTTTAACACTGTCTGGACCATAACCTACGACTCCGCCGCAGGCAAGCGCAGGGTCACTAGATGGGGGTCCTGTCCTAATAATCTCGTGTTTCACCCCAGTAAATGCTTTCTCCAAGAAATACCCCCTAATGCTATGCCTATGCCTATGGTAAACGAATATTTTTTGAAAATATACCCTGTGTTAAATATCTAACAAGAAAAGTATACCCTGTGGTAAATAAATCTTTGGGAAGCGTGAAAAACATACCCTGTTGTAAATGCTGGAGCTGAAAAAAGGGGGCCTATTGGGCGGCACACACACACACACACATATATATATTGACTTTGAATGACAGTATCCCCTGGGCTTCACCTAGTCCGACTTCATGACCCTACTACCGTAGTCCGTAGAAGTTGGCTTCTTGCAAAAACAGCATGTATTAAAAATTTAATAAATTCAAACCAAAATTTAATATCCTTTAATATCATTTGCATTTTAGTATAAATTGAAGTTCAACTTCAGTTAATTTTTAAATCAATCTGCTTTTGGAGCAAACTTTATTTAACAAACAGCTTGAAGTCTTGGTGACTGGTGTATTTATTATACATTCAAACTATGTAGGATCCTCTGGAGATTATTATAAAAATTGTATCTTCATTCTATTTCTGTTCAGTTTGAGATTGTTTTTATCAAACTTATCAGTAACCAATCCATCTAATATTCCACTGAAGTATTTTAGAGTATTTCAGAAATCACTTCCAAGAAACTAAAAACTGAAATAATTGTATAACATACATGTATTATTATTACACATTCGAACATTCTTGAAAACCTAAAGGTTAGTTGACAGTAAATATTGTAAGAAACTAAAATAACAATTAATAAAGATGTCTTTTATATATATGCTTTTATTATCTTTGGTTTGATCTTTGTGTTTTGATTTTGTAGCTCAAAACAGAGAAAAATTCAAGGACTTTGTTAATCTTTTGGCCGCTATTAAAGTGGAAGATGTAAGTTTTATACATATTCTAGTTTAGACTGAAATATGCTAAGGTTGTATCAACTTAACTTTAAACAGTACAGTCAACCTTCTTGGGTTTGTTAGCATTTTGAATTTGTTAGAACTTTGTTATTTAACAAGTTCCATTTGTTACTCTAACAAGTTCAATTCGTTAGATCACTGGGATCTGAGGTTCAATCTAACAAACCTTATTGAGTTCTAACGAATTCAAGTACTACGTGTATCAATTTAATTTGAATAATAATACATGAAGGACATACAAGTACGGCAATTTAAGAAAGACAACCTGGTTAGAGTTTGTTAAAACATGTTAGAACTCATTAAGCATGTTTCTGCAAGAAAACTGTCATGACACTTCTGCAAATATATCTTCATAACTTTATTATTCATGATTATACTATGTGGGAAATATCATGTCAAAAATACATTGTTTTCCCTTCATTTCATTCAACATTTCAATTACATTACAGCTCGGTAGAATTCTCTATTGTTCCTTAATACTTTGGAAACTGGATTTGTTCTAACGGATTAAATTTGTCAGACTAATGAATTGAACTTCTTAGATAACGAAGTTCTAATGAAGAAGTTGTCTAAGAAGAGTGACTCTACAAGCCTACATGTATATGTGCTGTTCAGTGGACAATTCAGGTTCACATTCATAATGAACAGGGGACACATACCTTTGCATGATGGCCAAGGTCTAACGATATCCCCATCCACCTGTTGGTAGACACAGGTTTTGGATGTATTTGCCTACCTCAAAGTCTATCTGTCATGTGATTTGTTTAATTGATTGTATACTAGCTGATATCTTAGAGGTTTTTGCAAAGTAGATTGGACGTAAATGTGCATCAATCAAGGCAAATACCGTTTGAGATATTTTGTGTACTTGATCCAACTAACAAAGTTCCGGTATGAAGCGGCTAACAAAAAAAGATATATATCTAAAACAGATAAAGAATCAATTAAATTTCTATGCAATTTTTTTTTTTTAAATAAAGAATATTTTTTCCCCAAAAGTTGCATCATACCTTAAATTCATTGTTCTATTTTACAGGGAGAGAAAATTTTGGTGTTAAAGAAAAGATATCGCCAAGCTCCAAATGTATCAACTTCTGCCTCTTCTCAGGATTGGCCAGAAGATGCTTCACCTAGACCACCAGTGCCTGACTTTGCTCGCTCATCCAAAGATATTGACATTGTTAACCAAGATTATAGTCAAGATGACACAGACTCTATAACAACGGCTTCCAGTGACACTGTTGATGTCACGCCTAGTATATCTATGTCAAGTATTAGCAGCAGTACTTACGGTATTGAAGAACAGCAGTCAGTGCCCCCTATTGAAGAACCACCAAGAGCACGTTTCCCCCCTATTGAAATGTTACCGCACCGAGTTGCCTCCGAGCCCTCATTTCGGTCTTCCAGTGAACCACCTTCAGTGGAGTCAAGTCCACAATCTGAACGATCATCTAGTGCACAAGCTAGCCCCAGAGCTACATCAGAACCACCGGTACCTAAAACTCCTTTGAACAAGATTAAAAAAATGGTAAGTGTGATAAATTTTTATGATATCCTTTAATGTTGTTTTTCAAAATGTAAACTTGAAAAAAAATTTTTAGGCCAAACCACTGCAGATAATAAGCCAATTTTGCCAAAATTAACTTCCAGCTAGAACTCTAATAAGATGTCTCAGAGATTAATTTTTTTTCTTAGTTCTTAAATGAAGTGCTTCTATTATGGGTGTCAGAAAAAAATTCTGGCAGTTGAATTTTGGAAAGTCATAACTTTTGAATGATACAAAATGTGAGACATTCTTTTGGAGATCTCTATTTGAAAATAATTTTGGCCAAATTTCAACTTTGTTTCTACAGGGGTGTTGGACTTCCATATTTTTGAAGTTTACATTTTGAAAACGTGAGTTTTTACCCAAAATGGCCTCCTTACTGATTACATAATCATGTGACAGATAAGTAAAGTAATTTTTCATAATTCTTAAGTTAATACTTTTCCAAAAATGTATACTTTTGTTGGTCTATGTTTTCATTAAACTGCATAACTTTTTCCAAAGGGGTGTAGCCACCTTAATGCTACTTATTAAATGCTACTTATTATGCATGTAGCCTCTCTACAGGGTAAGGACTAAATGTATAAGGATTTAATATATTGATATATAACAGTAAGTACTATCAATAAATTGATCTTTATTAGTGATGAAAATAGAAATATATAAAATTGGAATTTAGGAGCACTTTCTTATATAGTATCAAACTATCAACATTTGAATATGACTAAATATATAAGTTACATAGTTGAAAAACTGTAATTTATCATCACTTAGGTAATTTGAGTAAAAAAATATTCAATGATACAAACTTCATTATTCAGACTGGGTCCAGTCTAATTAAGCATGTTACTTATAAAGAAATCCAACTTGCAACTTGTCCTAGGTTTTCACCATTTATAGGTTGTGTTACATTGTGCTCTGCTATGTGAATAAACTGAACTTTTTAACTGAAACATTTTCTGGTGTTCACTTATTTTAGGGAGATTTTAGAGGAGTAGATATTTAATTAAAGGATTAATTACTACTTGAAATACAAATAGAGGGATGAATAATTATGGCAAATTTGTCAGACCCGCAAATTGGGAAGATGTCTTTAACGTTTTTATTCACAAATGCAACAATATACCAAACAGATTTGTGTAAGGTAGCCAGATTTTTTTGGAATATATATAAATACTGGATTTTGTTTGATCTCGGTACAGTTCATTGAATAGGATGAATATTTTTTCCATAGTTTCAAGGCTAGAATGTTTTTATGTGTTACTAAAAAGGGCCAGCGAATTGAAAAGTTAGTCATTTATACCTATATTTTTTATGGAATGTTTGATAATTTATGTATTTGTAAAATATGCATTGTATTAAAATATGTAATACTAAACGAGGAAATATTTGATTCTATTTATAAGGAAGATGGTCTGTTTTCAGGTCAGAAAACTCATTAAAATATTTGTTATCATCATGATGTACAGGGTATTTAAAATAAATGGGGATCAAAATATCTTCTAACAACTGTGTGGTGTGTCAGTTACTGGGTTAAATCTACAAAAGTACACTACAATCAGTTGTCAGGTATTCAGATATAGCTTTAGCATAAAGTACTGAAGAGTTGTTGATGATTGAACCAAACAACAATGTCAGTACTGGAAAGTGGCATGGATATATAGCATAATTGACAAAAATATTGTTTTTTCACATATTATTTGATAAACTGATGATTCCTAATATGCTGAAGAACATGCTATACCGTGCCAGATGCATGCATTAAAAAAGAAGACATTACTTATTTAAGGCAACTGTTACTTTAAACAATGGTCAAGACATGAACTATTGAAGAGATATGAAATTACTGAATAAGCAGTGTGTTTTTTGAGATAAAACCGAATGAAACACTTTCCTGATGGGAAACGTACCAGTCATCTCAACTATTTATGATCTGTATCGCAAACAGGTAAGGTTATGTCCTGTGGAGGGCACTAGTAAGGCAATAGTCAGACAGAAAAAATGGATTATAGGGTGTGTCGTGACTTGGAAGGTTAACTTTGTCAATGGTACAGATGTGACATTCTTTGTTATAATATATGGTAGGTCACTTAGCATGGACTATGCACAGACTATTTGATGTCCAATAGATATCATGTTCTTCCCGGGATCTTCATCACTCTCAAATGTTTCTCAAATGTGCTGTAACACTTCTGAGTTACATTTTTTAAACTCGAAATTTTAATTTTTAAAATTAAGAAATAAATATTTCCTAGAAGCTTCAGTAATTGCTTTTTTATGCACTACAACTATATTTTCAAAGCAAGATAGGCACACTAATGAGTACACAAAAAGCTCATCAATTTAATTAGTCTTGTTAATAATAATCTGAGGATTTTTTAACTGGTAAGTTTGGAAATATTCAGCTGTAAGTTATGTCTGATGTAAGGTAGCATATACAGAACAGGAATTTAGTCAAAGTACTGTAAAGCTGATTCTGAATGTTTAATCCTACTATGAACATTAAAGAATTGATTATGGTATTCAAGTGATGCATCTTAAAAATGTAAAACATTCCACTTGCTTTTCATGAGATCAGTCTTGGATGTAGCTGTAGCTTTAGGGTAATTTTCTACATTGATTGAATCCATAGTTGTCAGGTGTAATTTTAAATATTCTTGACTGTGTATGTTCAGCAATCGAAATTGTTAGAGAGATGAAAGCATCACATTAAGACTTTTGGTTCAGTACACAGAAGGTATATTTTTAGCTCACCATTTTGATGTAGAAATCTTATTGCTTAAAGCGTCCTTAGTTTATTATTCTCATTGTAATTATATGAGAATAGTTCAGGCCACATCTGATTTTATGAATAAGGAGTTTCAAGCTTTTCTGTTTCATTAAATGTATAATCATAAGTTGTGTATTAGTAATTTAGTATAGCTGACAATTATTCCTTATAGAATTAGTTACAGAAACAATTCTGGGGGGGGAGCACTTACATATATGATAAATATTGGAGTGTGCTGTCCAAATGGGTCACTTTTTCACCAAAAATCCCTAAAATGGGTACACTTTTCACCAAAATCCCTAAAAAAAATTTTTTCACAATTTTATGTAAAGGTAGCATTTCCTGGTGAAGTTTCCGAGAAAAAACCTTAAAAATGGGTTCTTTTTGTGACAGAAAACCCTAAAAATGGGTCCATTTTTGAGACCAAAATCCCTAAAAATGGATGGATAATTTGAGTTTGGGTTGCACACTCCCGTTTAAGAATATGGTCATTATTGAAAAAATCTATTAAATTTGTACATGAGTAAACCAAGTTTGTGCTTTGAAGGAAATTATCCAGTAATATAGTATAAATTATAATTTTTCTTTTATCTGTATTTTAAAATTATGTTTGCAGGATGCAGTAGATTCAGAATCACCAATGAGTGTAAAAGATAGAATGAAGCATTTCAACAGAATCTCTTCTGAATCAGAATTAGGAAAGCTTGTGCCTCAGAGAAAACGAGAATTTAAACAGGTGTGCACTGGTCATGTTATGTAATCTTAATAATTCCACAAATACTTGAAATGACACTGAATATTTAAAACTAATATACAGTAACAATAAAATGAATCTATTATCACATGAACATTCAAAAAAAAATATTGTCAAAATATATACTAGTGTGATTGATGCATTTGGACTATCGGCAGATAAGTAGACCTATTGGAAACCAGTAAGATTACATATAATCCTAACAAAAAAAGCCACAGTCTGAATGTCTAAATGCAGGCAACTAATCATAACAATCACAATGAACCATCATAAACTAATGTTATATATTTGCTCTGCTTTGTGTAACAGTAGCTGGTGCAGCACATCTACGGATTTTGTTAAATGTCAAGTGTTATTTGTTTTCATATAAAATAATAGTTCTTGCTGGTGACGAGGACCAAGAGGTTGAAGAAAATTAAATATTTCCTAAAGCCAGACCAAAAAGAAATCTTGTTTAACAAGCGCGACCACTTCAAATGTTGGTGTTTTCCCTTTATTATGTTTTTTAACAAACTTTGTTTAACAGACGTGACCGCTGCAAAAAAATTCTTTCTTTTAACACAATAAAATCTTACTTGTTTTTAAGGTCTTTCACCTGTTAAACACTTTTTTGAAAATAAAAATTTTAAAAAAGGTGTACCTACTTATTTTTTGAGGGCTTTCCCTGGCGTGGCCTAACTTGGGATAAGTTTTACACATTTGTCTATGAATATCAATCATCTTGTTTTGCAGTATGGAGGAACAGGCCATGATGATGAAGATTCTGTTGGTTTTGTTTCGGTAAGTATTATAAGTTTAACATTTTCTAATTTTGAAGGAGACTTTTGTAGTTTGTAGTTTGCTTATGATTTGATCTTCAAGTATTGACACAAGGTATATATACAGCAAAATATAGATTGAATTGGAACTGATTTTTATGCCCATCTCATGTAGTGAAATGATCATATAGTCATCCTGTATATGTCGGTGGTGTTCGTAACACTTTCTTTGTCTAGCGATAACAGCTTCAATGACCCGAATTACTTTCAATATGGCCAACTGGTGTTGATGTTTGTTCCCAAGAGGGCACTTCGAGTTGTGACCATTTCCAGAAAAACAAAGCATCAACTGGTCGATTTGAAGATTAATTCACCAAGGCCATAAGTGGACGTGATAGGCTAGATGACATTTTTTAATGACCTTGGAAGGTGGGACAAATGGCAATTCATATTTTTATGCCCATCCACATAGTAGTGGATGGGCATATTGTCGTAGTGTAGGCGGCGTTGTAGTCTTCGTATGTAACACTTTCTTTGTCTCGCGATAACTGCTTCAATTTTTACCCGATCGGTTTCATATTCGGCACAGGGTAAATACAAGTCAAAGTGCAGGTCGCTTATACTTTTGACCTCGATTACTTCCAACATGGCCGACTGGTGGCCATGTTTGTTCCCAAAAGTGCACGTAACAATAAGTCTATAGCCGCAAAGACGAAGCGCTAACTGGACGATTCAAAGGTGGTTATAGGAAGGCCATAGATTGGTGCGTCGCTTAGGCTAGGTGACATTTTAAAATGACCTTGAAAAGTAGGTCAAATGCCGAAACGATTCTGGGACATTTTTTGTCTCGCGTGATACTTTCTTTGTCTCGCAATAACTGCTTCAGTTTTTATCCGATCAGCTTCATATTCGGTACACAGCAAGTACAGGACAAAGTACAG
>JAOXYB010026024.1:5170-15836 GCA_028565635.1 Phoronis ovalis
ATTTGGCACGTGTAGTAGGGATTGATTCAACTTTATTTGGCACGTGTAGTAGGGATTGATTCAACTTTATTTGGCACGTGTAGTAGGGATTGATTCAACTTTATTTGGCACATGTAGTAGGGATTGATTCAACTTTATTTGGCACGTGTAGTAGGGATTGATTCAACTTTATTTGGCACGTGTAGTAGGGATTGATTCAACTTTATTTGGCACATGTAGTAGGGATTGATGTTTTTTACAGGCACTAAAGCGAAGTAATACTACAAATGGAAGCCCCTTACTTCTGAATTCTGGTTTTAAATGTTGATATTGATAGTGATTAAAAATCATATTTACATATTTTTGTTCTGATACATATATTTTACCTTTCACACAGGAGGATAGCGATGCCGACAGATATTTAAAATGGGCTGATGGCTTTATAGTAGTTTACAGTATTACAAGTCGAAAAAGTTTTGACCAAGCAAAGGCATATCTAGAGAGTGTGACACAATACCAGAGAATAACAGGAAAGGATTATCCATTAGCTCTTGTAGGCAATAAAATGGATTTAGAAAGATATAGGTACGTTTTAACATTATAATTTAATCCCACGTTACTGTCGTTTTCAACGAAATGCGACCCAGCCTGTGGTATGTATTTCTTTTGTGATGTCGCATTTTATCATGAGGACATTGGTTATGCAGCGAAGGCAGCACAACATCAGCTTGAACTGCAGCGGGAATATTTAAATTTTAGAACGCGAACCCTTTGTGATGATATGATAAAGACAAACATTCCCGCTGCGATTCAAACTAATAGGGTACTGCATTTTGGTGCATAACTAATTTCCTTCATTACGAAACAGCACTATACCACAGGGTCGCATTTCGTTGTAAAAAACAAAGGTATAGAATATGATAGTTCGTTATTTTCTACAATGTATAACCTGTAATTAGTAAAAAAAAATAGTTCGGTATTTTTTTATGATGATTAAATTTATCTTTGTTTTCCATTCTGCTTTCAAATATAACAAGGAAGTTATTACTAAGTATGCCTTTCGTCATTTTGCAGACAAATAAGCAAAAATGAAGGCAGTTCATTAGCAACACAATATGAATGCCTGTTCTATGAAACAAGCGCTGCGGAAGAATATACATCTATAGAAAATGTGTTCCATGAAATAATCAAAGAAATTCAAAGAGAAAGAGAAAGACAAATGCCATTACAGCCATTATTTATATCTGAGGATAAACACTCCTCACTTTTGAGTCCAACGAGTCCTTCAAGTTTTTATGCGCTAAGGAGAACAAAATCACCAAAAAATGCTTCAGATAAAAAAGACGACAAACCACGACCAGTGCATAAGAAATCTGTTTCTAGTTTTAGATTATTTAACAAAATTTTTAATTAACGTATTGTGAATAACGTGGTTGAAAAGAGATATTTGCAAATAATGTTTGGGCATAATCTATGGCCGAAAGACCAAAACAACTTTTGCCACCAACTAACAGTCCTGTTCTGGGACCAATTATCATGTATTCTTGTTTTGGTCTTGCAAGTCCTGAAGAGCAATTAATGCTGTCTTTGCAAAAAAAAATGCAAGGAGAGGTTTCAAAGAATAGTGACTTATCGATATTATTGATAAGTTACTTGTATAAGTTGACATAATGATATTTTCCTATGGTTTGTGCCATTCTAAAACGTGCAAGGAAGCATAGCAAATATTGAATTGAGCATTATTTCAAAACTATAGGAACTAATTTTATATTTTGCAGCCTTTCTTACCCTTACAGCCATATGCTATGAAAGCAACAACAGGATAGAGACTTTCCAATGTTAGGAAACAGGAATCTATATTCTGTACATGCGTTTCCTCTATAAAATGCTTAATATTTTTAAGTTGTCTGCATTAAATCAACGTTGATTGCCAAATCTATAGACACACATTAATCGGTCTGCAATATGACTGTATCAGTATTATGTTTGCATATGTGATATTCTGTAGCAGGCCATAATAAATTATTTGTTGGCATAAGATAATATATGGTTTCTAGTTACACGATACATTTATTGACAATAACATGTCTTACAATACTGGTACAATTACAATAACATAATGCAACATTTAATATCTATCAAGACTGTTCACTAAACACCAGACCAACCATCTTCTCTCAATACTTTGCAAAGGCCGGCTATTCCAAGAGAAGTAACTCATACACCTCCCTAATAATTCGAATTAATTTCATTATCCCACCCTTATCCCAATTATAATTACCTATAGATTCCCCTAATGACGGAAAACCCTAAAAGCTGAGGCTGGTGAATAGTTTGCTGTCTGAAAGGACACCTGGTGTTCAATGCTAAACAGGAGACAGCAATTTGATTGAAATTCGCACAACAGTTGGAAGTTTATGCACCATATCGTGTTCAGAGATTATCATACAACAGACGACAGTCCAATCACACTGGCATGAAAAGGTAATTCATATTTAAGTTAAGTATACTTCAAAGAAAATATTTTCAGCAGTCTGAAACCAAATGCAAGTGAATTAAGGAATTGAAGAAATTAAATTTAATCCAGCTCTTGAGCCAAGACAGTTTATGCTTTCTAAAATGTTGTAAACAGTAAGACCTGCATACAGAAATTACTAAAGTAATCATCTTTTTATTGATATACATCTTGCCTGTGTGAGTGAGACTAATGACTGAAATCACATAATTACATCACTAAAACAGTTCTTCAAAAATCTGCTACATAACAACAATAATTCTATTACTTTGCCAAATTTAAATTCAGCAAACACTGATAAATGCCAGTGTGTAAAACACATAAGCTATCATTGATGTCCAAAATTGCAAACAGGTTAAATTCAGTTTCACATTAAACATAATCTTCTTGTATTTTCTAAGCCATGCAATGCTGGTTAAACGAATAGTTTACCATCATCCTGGAGTCTTTTTTACTACATGATTTATTCAATAAAAAAGCCAGTTTAACATAATATCAGATCTTCAAGATATGCACAGACAATTTTAAGGGGAACAAGCCCACCAAATTAGTCACATGATTTAGGTGTTTGAATTCAGCCCACTGGATACAAGAGTGGCAAGAAGAGTTCAAAAAAGTTCCTGGGAAAACTTTCTCTTCACGCGCTTCCTCCTTTGTGTGCAATTTTTCTAATCATAATTTCTTCCATTTTACTTCGAACCCAAGCTGCTACAATTTCTGTATTTCCATCATCATATTTTTGCATAAAAGGATGTTTCTACAAAATAATTATAAAATTTTAAAATATAATGTACAACTGGCATCTTAAGATGTTGAGTTGAAACCTGAGTCCTCATATGTGACTGTAAGGGGTAAGAAAATAATAAAGCAATTTGTAACTAAAGGTCACTAATAAAGATTATGACAAATTAATAATAGCAGACAGTTAGTATGTTAGTGTTACAGTTTAGCAGACAGTTAGTATGTTAGTGTTATAGTTTAGCTTACCACTAGAATTTCTGGTGGTGGTCTTGAAAGTGGTTCTTTCTGCATACTGAAATGAAATGGTAAAATGAGTTGCATTTTACTAAATGCAAGGTTTCAAACTCCCATTTTATGCATAAAAGTTACATAATTTAACAGAATGAAATTCATCATAAAACTTCGATAAGTGTCAAACATTAATCAGAAATAGTGAATCCATAATTATAATTAATTCTGACACAACCAAAAATGTATAATACATGATGTTTTACCTTCTGTTAGAAGATTTCATCAGAAAACTAATCGGTCTCCATTATCACCAATAGATGGCAACGCGTGAACAAGAGCAATGAAATGGTAGTGATTCCAAAAATCAAAAGGAATAATTAATATCTGAATCCATTGCAAGAATATATAGGAAACATCATGTGGCAACAGCAATGAGATAGTGTTAGGTCACCCTAAGGATAAGATTCAGTCAGAAAATAATTGTGAATGTGCATATAAAATTAAGTCTAAAAATTGTGAGAAATTATATATTGGTGAGACTGGCAGAAGATTAGGAGTAAGAGTGAAAGAACATCACAGAGACAGAAATTAAATCCAGTATGGCTTATTGGTATTTTTTGGTGGGGGTGTGCAGCCCAGTTGAAAATTTTGGATTTGGATTGTATACTTCTTACCGTATTTTTTGGGATTGCTACCATAAAGAAATTCAAAATTTTGGATTGCTACCAGCTGCTTACAGCAAACAAGATTTTTGAAATTTGGTTTGCATCAGTCAGTTGGATGCTACTCAAATATTTTAAAATTTTCGGATTGCTACCCTAATATTTTACAAAATTTGGATTGGGTTTGCTACCACAAGCTAAAATTTTGATTTGGGTTCCGCGGCACATCCCCATATTCAAAAAACCATGAGTAACCCCCCGGGTTGGAAGTCATGGGAAATTGTTCAGTGTGGTACTATAGAAAATCATGCAGCTGTTGACAATCATGTGATAGATTGGGAAGACACTAGTGTAGTTATGAAAGAGAATAATACCCTGAATAAATTTATTAAGCTATTTGGATTAAAAGGGAGGGTAATAATGTATGAACAGGGATGTGAGGGCACACCAGCTTAACACCTTGTATGATCAGCTGATCACCACCTTGCCATCTGATGGTGCTAACAGAGGCTGATTAGTTTCTGATGAACATACTGCATTGTTAAACATTTTTGGTTGTATCAGAATTAATTAATAATAATTATGGAATGATATTACCAACCTGATGAAATTACTAAAGAAAATAGTTTAACTGACTAGTCAGATACTTATATATGATTATAACATAATAATGCAACTTTTTACTTACCACACAGCTAAAAAATCTACAAAAACATCAGCGAAAAGTCCGCTCGGTAACCTGGGAGGATTGGAGCTTACTATACAATTTAACAATACCATCGGTTTATTCATAATTGCTGACTGAGTCTAAAAACAAACAAAAATTAAATAATCGTTCCTCCATCAAATATTAACAAGTACAAAAAGGTTCCCTGACAATTTATTTAAATATTTCATTAGTTAAAGAAACTTACCTATAAGTTGAAGTTTGACTGTAATTCTATCTCATAAAGAGTAGTAACCAAGGACTGACAAGCCCACCTCTCCCACCATGTGTGGGTCTTAATTTGGGTAATCAGCCTGATTACTAATTTATTATTATTACTTAGTCGTGAGACAAATGTGTATTACTCTTTATATAGTATTGAGTGTATGCCCGCTATTGGAATGGATTTAGATATGATATGACATCATAGTACTGCAAAGAAAATGTTTTAAACATAATTTTGCTAGAGATGAACAAACCTAGTGCCAAATACCTCATTTCCATTGTAAGATCTTATATTAAATCAAACAACTAACTATCCAGCCTCATTTCCTGAGAGAATCCTGCATAGAACTACAGCAACGGTAAACAAATTACTTACTATTGCATCATAGGGAAATCTACCAATGGCCAACTCAAATAAAGTTATACCCACACTCCATACATCAGATTGTATTTTGTATTCACTGCCTTTTATTCTTTCTGGCTACAAACAGAGTGTGCAAGTTATAACATAATATAATCTCCACAATCCAATATAACATTAAAAAAATAATAAAATGCAGTTATGTCACAAAGCTTATATATATAAATTATATATAATCACAGCAATTAAAAGGTGGATACTAAACTTAAATTCATATGTCGGAGAAAATTTCAATTTATATTTAAAAAATCATGGAATCGATATTAATTATTTTAGCCTGAGTATATAAAATTGCTTTATTTTAAACTGATCATCAGTAACCACTTACTGCCATGTATGCATTAGTTCCTACGTATGTTCTCGCTATGGAGGTTACCAACTGTACACTAACACCAAAGTCGCATAGTTTGACCTGCCCTAGAGTATTCACTAATATGTTGGAAGGCTTTACATCTGCAAAGTATATAAAGTATGGCACTAGTCATAAGTGTGTGTCCATCTGAAACGTTGAAACTACTTTTTACAAATAAAACGCCTAAGACATACATGTAAACAAGAATAAACAAGTTTGTGTAGTGTATGCCAAGTATATGGCTTCCAACACAAAGGTTTTGACATAGCAGCCATTTTGGATTCAAGATGGCCACCAAATTTTTCACTATACAGTTTTATCTCCTGAACCTAGCAAACATTTTGAATTAAGTACTTTCCAACTTATCAAAGAGTATGTATTGTGACTGAGTGACTGACTGAGTGACTAACTGCGCGAGTGCTTGAAAAAAAACTGATGTAAGAACAATGACTTCCAACTTTGTTGTTGGAAGACATAATAAAACCAAAGTCAATGAAATGTAATTTACCTAATTTTCACAAGACGATGTACGTACTATATGGCCGATCGAGTTTATAATCATGTTTCCTAAACTATAAAAACAGTTTAAGGCTTTTCTTTGGAGTTGTGTGCTAAAGCTTTAGTGACACAAGGCATTTTGAAGCATATGCTGTGTAGCTTGGGATACACTGCATAGATATCAAATATCTAGCCACATTTATAATTACATGCTACTGTTAAACATAGAAGCTGAGGGCTCACAGCAATGATAATCAGCTTGTAAATAAGCAGCACCTCTATGCATAATCCTGAGACCCCATAAATACTGCAAGCCTTTGACTACCATGACAGCTATCCTGCCCAATACTGTTTCTGGGATTTGTCCGAACATATCAAGAGAGCCACCTAAAATTTAAATAAATTCCACAGTAGTGAAAATAATTGAATTATTCATTTATAAACACCAACAATCCATATATTATTCATGTACACATACGCATGCACGTGTTCACACATACATGTATACACCTGTTCACACACAGACATGTACATATATACATAATACATAAACATGACATCATTGTCAATTACTAACTTACTATTACTGTATGAAGGCCCAAACAATTGTTTCTTGGTGTAGCCTTAATTATATTAAAATTTGTCAGATTCCACAGTGTCATATTATTATTATTATTACAAACAACAAAATCCAAACTCACCGTCCATATATTCTGTACATATTGATATCCTGTTTTCTATGAAAAAAGCACCATAAAAACTAATAATAAATGGAGAATGGCACTGAAAGACAAGGTAATGAATACAATATTATTTGTATGTACATGGTGATGTCACTGAAAGACAAGGTAATGAATACAATATTATTTGTATGTGCATGGTGATGTCACTGAAAGACAAGGTAATGAATACAATATTATTTGTATGTACATGGTGATGGCACTGGTTACAAACTCATTCCCACAATTCTGTATGTTGTGAATAAATTTCGAAAGCAGGAAGAGAACTCTATGATTGCTTCTTCAGAAAAGACGGAATTGTGAGAACATTGATTACCAGTAGCTCCACCAAGTAGACAAGTTCAAAAAGTGATAATGCTAATTTTTAATTCTATAGTAACATGATTCTTATTAAAATTTACAAATCATATGACTGAAAAAATTAACTGTGAAATCAGAAAGACGATGCAGTACGTGAAGCAAAATTAAATTTAATGAGCAACACTGTGGAACATAAAACTTCACAGCACAATCTGTTAAAATTACACTTTCATTTGTGCTAATTTCACAAACTTTGATTATATGCTAAGCATTTTTGATTTAGGCCACACCATGAAGATAAATTGTTTAACAGTTGAAAGCCCTAAAAATGAGTTGGTAGAGCTGTTTTTGTATTTATTGTTATTTTTAAAAAAGTGTGTAACAGGCGAAAGCGCTTAAAAAAGTCATTTGGGATTTTTTTTGGCATTAATAAGGAAAAAAAATAAACATATTTTAAAAGTCACACATTAAACAAAGTTTAAAAGTGAAAATGCTAAAATTTGAAGCAATCACACCTGCTAAACAAAGTTTCTTTTTGGTCTGGCCTCATAGTTAATTAAATTCAAATATGTAAATTTATTTCACCTTATATTCGAGTGGAAATTAACATTTATGGAGTTAAATCAAGTATTTCTTACCCTGTATAAAATTTCTAGCTCAGAAATTATTTGTTTCTGTACTTCTGGTGAGACATCTAATGGCACCACTTTGACAGCCATGATGTTAGAACTGGGTTTATGAAAAGCTTTATATACAGTTCCACCATTACCTGTACCCATTATTTCTAAGTACTTTAAATCAGATTCTTTTACTGTTCCTACTGCTAAGATTTGTCCAATGTCCCTTTGAGGTGGTGTCCTAAATACAGAATGTTATTAACGAGTGAAAACAATTATAGGTTATATATTCCTGCGAGGAATACAAGTACTAAAGCATGATTTGTTGTACGAATAACATTTGTCGATTTGTTTCAGTTTCACAGTTCAATGCATTTTACATGAAGGTTACTTTGTACAACTGTTTGCTGTGCCAGTATCAGTGTATAAACCCTTTTAGCTTATCTAGCTATAGATTTAAGCTCCTATAGTGTTTCAAAGACAACTGTAACCAGAGTGAAAATAAAAGAAATACCTAGTGTTGAAAGCTGCTCCTTCAGTGTTTTCTGTATTGTTGGCACTATTTTGACTCTTTGTTGCGACCTGAAACATGATGATTCAAATGTAATCGTAATATTCAAAAACCACTATTTCTAGGTTTATCATGCCGATATGTTAAAATACAAATTAGCTATTTTTAAACTCTGGGAAAGACAAATTGTTTTAATGTAAATTGACTAACTAGTATGTTCAACCTGCTGCCATTCAACCATATATCAGTGAAAAACACCTTGGTATTTCATATATTGCTGCCTTATGTACCAACAGACATGAAGAGGATAAGTAAGCAAGTAAGTTCATATACTGTTGGCATAGTTTTACATTCTGGACTTTTTGTTAAAATTTGAAAGATTTCTCATAGTGCCATCAAGCACTCAGACTATCATGGGAAATGTACTCATCTTTTTATAGCTCAACTGCTGGTTCAGTATGTAATAATAAATAAACCAATCTTTTGTATAAATTTTGAAAAACGTGTAAGAACTTCCATCTTTATTTAAAAATAGTATCCACAATCATTGTCACTGATAATGAGGCAAGCTTTAGCAGTAGGAATTCTGATATCATGATTATATTCCAACTGAACATTTAATTTAATCTTTGATATTTTTAAGATTAAAAAATATAGACAGCTCTGCCTTATATCAAAAATGACAATATCTTTCATGAGTGCATAATTTGCCCTAAAATATTAAACTATATAGTTCAGGCAAAATAAAGTTTAAAATACAAGAGAAAAGAGGCAATATAATCAAAACAACAAAACTGTCTGAATTACTGTGCGAATATCAACATACCTTCAAGTGATGAATGTTTCGCTTTTCTCTACTTTTTGAAGATTTTGGGTAAATAAATAATGGTGGTACTGCACCATGCTGTAGAAATCTCTGTTCTTGAGAAACGAAAAACTGAAAAAAATATGTGTTCTTATATGAAATTCTAATCGCGTAACAGTATATTATATAAGGCAAATTTCAGTTAGTTTGGTAAACATGTCACTTATTATATGTATTATTATTCTGCGATCAAATTATTGTGTAGAAATTTTACCTACATAGGGTCATTTGGGATTCTGCTAAAAATCCTTATATTTTTACTGCTAAATGTCTTGGAATTTTTGCCTGAACAGATATCAATTGCTTGTTGAATTGTTTGTTGTTGTTAAATATGAAATGTAATGCAACTCACAATTATAATTAACCCAGATTAACCCTTTCCCCAATTTCACTGTAGTAGTGTACAATCACTTACAGAATTAATCATGGCAAACATTTCTTCATCACTTCTTACAGTAACCCTGTCTCCATCCTCATCCTCATCTGAAAATGTGAACAGAATATTTTTAATAACTCAAGCAGAACTATCAAACTCTTCAAAGTTAAACAGTAGAGTGCCAAGAATTTAACACACTGTCTAGGAAAGATGATAGAACTACTAACGAAGTATGCATGCTGTAATGGATTATGACTGAATGGAGCATCAAGACCACTATCATCAAACACTCCCTATGCATGAAGAAAAGCATTATTAGTCTTTCTAATTTTGTGAAAGTAAAATTATTTTTCAATATAAACAGACACAAATTTTAATTATTTGTAGCAAGTTCCCAACTGTGGACAAAGACAAAAAAGGAGAAACAACAGGAATCACAAATATCAATCTCTTATCATAAACCCAAGTCTTGGATCCAGCAAGTCTGAGGCGTCAAACTGTTCAGTAGGAGAAACTTGTATCAAGATTCACTATTATACAGTTACTATAATCGTAGCAGAATACTTGCAGTCAAATGCGGTCACTGGTGCATCAGGCATTACCCTTGAAATAACTTCCTGCAAGATATAAAATTAAAATGTGATAGTGCAATAACAAAAATGAAGATAGTAAAGTTTTGACTATTGTAGATAGGGTAATGCATTCAGAACTACTCAAACATTCTTGACTGGTACATGTATGAGGAGACACACAGTGCATTTTTTAGTTTAATTCTTGTTTTCTACCCAATTTACAGGTGACATAACATTGTTGTGTGATTGGACAAGGAACACGTAAGCTAGGATATATAAAGGCCGTGGCTAAACGTCCGGTTACCGGACGGCACATCTTGGGGCTAAACGTCCGGACATCGAGAAATCTCGCGAG
>JAOXYB010026035.1:0-15832 GCA_028565635.1 Phoronis ovalis
GTGTCGTGGTTTGGTTATTCATACGATATATTGTTTCTTTGATTCCGTTGATAATATTCTTTGCCGATAAACTCAACGCCAAAAAAAAAATATGTCCGTGATTTTGTCAATAAAATTGTCTGAGTCGGCGCGGTTTTCGCGGGTCGGTCGGGTTAGGGCAAACAAACCTATTTTTAATTTAGGCCAACTGCACTGAAAATATCCTGGCATTGTGCCAAACTACTAGTTTTCAGTTTATTTCATGCTGAATCCATTTGAGCAAAACCCTAAGTTGATTTTTTGTGGTAAGCACTGAAAAAAAGCCCGAAGAAATGTTGATACATACATTACACGGATCATGGAGTGATTAAAGAAAAATAGATTACATGCTGAAAATGAAGACATAGATTTCTTCAGCCTCAGTCATAGGAGGTTGGATGGAGTGGAATTGTGAATAATGATGAATTATGTGTATCATGTGGTTAAAATCATCCAAGCTTCGAATTTTAAGATTTCACTTCACTTAATTAGCTTGAGCAATCTCTTTTTCTAGGTAATGTTAAAATATGATAGGAAGGAATGATTCTGATGTTTTCATCATTTACAGCTAATCATTGAAGAAGTCCACCTATAAATTATTGTCAAACAACTATAGCATTGTTAATATAACCTGTTGTTTCTTCACCAATCAGTTCTTTATTTTGTTGTAAAATAAATGACTTGGAATAGTATTCTGTTTATTATAAACTTGAAAAAGTACTAACAAATTTTATTTATATTTTAATGCAAGTATGCACTTATATGAAGAACCGTTACTTTGCAATGCGTTTTTGATTTGAATTCTAAACTGACAAGTCGCCATTTTATCACCTTCTCTTTTATTTAAAATATGAATGCACATTTAGAAATGGGCGTATCCTATTGCGAGGAATGTTTAAACTTTAGTGTATTCAGCAGAAACTATTTTAATTTTAAAATGGTTATGTGGTCATTCACCATGCTTCCTTTTTACTGTAGATGATGAAATTCAGCGTCATCTAGTGGCAGGTTTGATAGAAATGTTTGAACAAGTACACACAACCTCGTACACTTTTGTGACATATTATCAAGATGAAAACAATGTGGAGCAGAGCTGTAGCTGTGATGAATCTAATCTCGACTTGGAAGACGGGGAAAGTAGCCCAAAGAGACGGAAACAGATCTGTCATACTGACTTTCATACTCATCTCAGGTAGGTGATACCTGAATAAATTCTGCAAGCAATCTAGTATCCTGAATTGTTTCATAATGCAGCTTATGCTATATATACAAGAAATGCAATTCTTTATTTATAAATCCTGAACATTACAGTTGTTGTATTGCCTAGAATATGATTGTGTTAAAACTGTTTACCGAGAGTTACTTGATGAAAATAATTTTTGTATTCTAATTCTTGCATTTTTGATTAGTAAGGTTGTACAATTTTTAGGTGTCATCAATATCATACAACATCAGAATTTGTAAAAGCTGTCAATGCCCATTTTGATTATTTTACGCAACGTTTTGGAGTTCTGTCTTTCCTCTACTCAGTATTGCTTACAAAGGTAAGAACTTGAGTCTTTTCCCTGCCACATGATTATCTTTTTCTGGTAATGTTTGTAATACATGACTGTAATGAAATGCTAGATTTAGATTATTCTGAATTCATCTAGGCTCACAGTGATGGCAAGCCTGAATGCTATCTAATGGGGATGACCAATAACGTAGACTTGCGCAATACAGTGTGGCACAAATTTTTAACAAAAATCATTAATTTGAGAAAAATCTTTATACAATACATAATGTCACATTTTCAGCATTTATACATGTTTTACTACCAAAACTACACGTTTCTAAAATTCCACTTTTCATCCTTTGTAAATGTTGAAAATATTAAGTTAATTAAAAAAATTAAGCAATAGATTAAATTAAGCAATAGATTAAATTTATATTTTTATCATAATTGAAAGTAACAATATTAGAATTATAACTGACAATGTCATAAAAATCATTTTAATCTTATGCAAGCTTACCAATATCTGTTAAACTGCAGAAGTTTCAAAGATAACTTAAGAATGAAAAAAAAAACACTGCTTGTACTAAATTATGATGCTTCAAAGATAATGCTTGTACTAAATTATGGTGCTTCAGTTAAACTGCGGAAGCTTCAAAGATAACCCAAGAATGAAAAAAAATCACTGCTTGTACTAAATTATGATGCTTCAAAGATAACTTAAGAATGAAAGAAACACTGCTTGTACTAAATTATGGTGCTTCAGTTAAACTGCGGAAGCTTCAAAGATAAGTTATCTTTGAAGCTTCCGCAATTTAAGAATGGAAAAAAAACACTGCTTGTACTAAATCATGGTGCTTCAATTTTAATTTTGCTTATTATTGCTGTACTTTTAGGGCTTAGAACAAGTAAAGAATGAATTGGAAGATCCTTGTGAGCCTCTTATAGATGGTATATATGGACATGGCAGGTAATTGTATTATGGATGGTATACATACACACCCTAAATTTCAAAGCCTATATATCACCCGTTTCCCTGCCCATCAATCAATTTGAAAATACCGCCCAACTAAACTGGCTTAAATTCCATCAGCCAATGAAATAATTAGCTTCTATAACAGACTTGTTTGCTACATGTCCTTCCTCATGCCCTTCTTCATAGTAACTGATCATCAGCTATGCCCTCTATATTAAATATGGTTCTCATTGAGGCTTGTGTCATTTTTTTCTAAACCATTATTAATGGGTTTCTCGTTTGATGAAAAATATTTTTCTGAAATTTGAATATTAAACACGGGTGTGGATTTAGTTTGGCTAGGTTCCTGTTTTTTTACGACAACTTTTTAAGTCTTTACACTATACAGTCTAATGCATGGTTCAGAAAAAAGTGAAATAGACCTTGGGGAACTTTTTTTGATGTTTGCTTTCGTCAGATAAGAAGTTTTGTTACTTGCTATGGTATGTTAAGCTCTTTCACTAAGATGAGTATTTACAATGAGATTAATTGTTGTATGATTGTAATTATTTTTGCTCTTATTCTAGCCAAAGTTTGATCAACTTATTATTAATGGGTAAAGCTGTTTCCAATGTATGGGATGGGGAAAAGGAAGTATCTGGACTGAGTAAGTTGCATGAAGCTTAACCCCGAAATAATAAATGTAACTGGAACCTTGCTAACTATGGTTTCCATGTGTTGCCACTAAAGTTGTATTAGATCCTGGTTCAGAAGCAAAATTTCAGTCAACTGTAGCTGTGACTTATTACTTAATTCAACTTTGACAGTAATGTTTAAGCCATCTGTTATTTTATTTGACACTGATGTTGTATGTACTATAGAATTGCAAGGTGTAAACCAACAATCTACTATCGGCTTTCTAACTCAGTTGGAACATTTGAGATATTGCGAAGTTGGTTGGTTTCTGAAGAACCCGGCATTCCCTATCTGGGTACTTGGAAGTGAGACGCATTTAACGGTGCTGTTTTCGCAGGTAAGCCACATTAGAAAGGAGAACAATTTCTCGCCAGTTTTCTCAAAGACATCTTACACAGACACAGCGAACACCAACCTAGTAGTTAGCTAACTGTTTCCATATGTAGAATGAAACTGTATTAATATACAATCATGTAATTTAGCAATCTTCTAGTATTACTGGTTCATTTCTAGTTTTATTAGTTTCAAAGGAAGAGTGTTATTTGAAAAAAATTGATTGTGTATCCACTGAGATGTGAATATGGCACATGTATTAGTAACTAGGATTACATTCTATTGTTAAAATAATTTCATTGTACTTTTTAGGAGAGGGCTTTAGTTGCCCCTGAGAGTCCCGAGGCAGCTGCAAGGAGAATTTTCAGTAGTTTTGACCCAGAAGGTAGGATAATATTTGGGGTTATTAAAATAAAATATTTGCTGTCCTGGCTGTAGTTTTAACATTTTAAAAATAAAACAAAATTGTATTTCAGTAGATAAACTTATTCACAAATGAATATTCTGAGTCAAAATTTTATTGGGGTATAGCTAATTATTTTGCCAAGGCATCTAAAAGACCTTACATAAGAAAACTGTGTATTTCTTGTAATGAATACATTTATTGTGTTCTTTCTGCTATAGAATTGTGGATAGGTGGTTATATAACTAAATAATCTTACTTACTATTGTCTTGTTACAAGATGTTCTTGGTAAGAAAGAAAACTTTTCTAGACGCTTGTTTTTCTTACAGACAGTGGATTTATATCATCTGTATTGCTACAGGATGTCCTTAGTGCACTAGGATTGGTGTGTGAACCTCAGGAGTAGTGAGTATATGTGACAAAACTAAAGCAAAATTATTGTTCAACCACATAAGTTGCGAAAATTATTAAAAAACTTATGATGGTACCGAGTTGTGAAAAATCATTTGTGAATGCTAGGCAGTTTTCGTTTTCGGCTAGTCTTGATTCTGGATACCCTTTGTATGTGTACATGTATATGTCATGTAAAGAGCTTGAGTCTCATACTCTATGCCATTCCCATTCAGCTTTTATCCTTTACACTAAGGATTTTCTTTATTTGTAGTATTGAAATTATGCGCCAGAAATTAGACCCAGACATATTTGGAATAATCCTTATTAACGACTTTATGCTTGAGTTTTACCCAGGTGAACCAAAGAGAGATCTGCCCGAGTCTTTCACGATGTACCATTATAATGGAATTAAGAGATCGAACCCAGAAAATAAGGTAATTGACACATTACAGATAATTTACAGCCTCCCTTCAGATTTTAATGTCCAAAACTGCAATACATAGTTTTTGAAAGCTGTATTTTGATATTGCTTTTTTTACCTACCTTTCCTTGAAATTTACACTTAAAGATAGAAAATGAACAGTTTAAGAACAGTTGTTTGAGAGTTGGGAGGGCGGGAAGATGCTTCTTAAATTGAAATATGGCTGGTTAGTCTTATGTATGTACATGTAGAACAGTATGTAACTAGATTGTGTAATGTCGCACATTGACACCAAGTATATGTCTTCTAACACAAAGTTTTAGATAATATGACAACCATTTTGAATTCAGGATGGCCAGCTAAATTTTCCACTACAAATATTCATCAAACATTTTGATCCGAGTTTAGTTGAAATCAGTCCAGTATTTTCTGAGTTGTCAAAGAACAAGTTTATATTCTCTTTTATGTAAACAGGATACCCCTACTATGTAAGCAGGACATTGTTACACCTTGATTTGATGTGATCATTTCCTTCTGCTATACAATCGATAAATGTCTAGTTAGTATCAGTATAATGTATAAAACAGAAAATGCACAAAGGATTGTTGTAACTGGGGAGTGAGTAACTGCCTGACAGAAGAGAACTTGACACAAGAACGTTATGTCTTCTAACTTTGTTGTTGGAAGGCATAATAAAATGTTTGTTAAATATCTTGTGGGTGGGGGATATTCTAATAAGTTCATTCCCCATCTCCTGTACAGCTAAAAGTGAAACAGCCCAAACTTTATAGATGTTCTTTGCTTTGTTTCTTATTGATGGTAACCTTTTACAGATAGTGTATCAGGAAGCCACAGTACAAGTGCCGGAGATAATTGATTTATGCTGTACTACCCCAGTCAATCCGATAAGGACTTGTTTACAAACGAAATGGCCAACAATAGAGCTGCAGTGGGGAAACGATAACTGTGTACCATCACTTAACTGATGTGACAAACGAATTTACTTCAAGATGTTCACAAATACAGCGTGGTTTATTCTGAAAGGATGGTTTTATGGTGTCGACTGGTAACACAGTAGTAGTTGAAGTTGGGCATGTTTTGATGAAATACATTAAAAAGAAAAGTCATTGCAGGATATCCTTTTTATGATGAGGAACAGTGCCAAGCTTATCAACAGTACCAACAGGATTAGTTTTCAGTAAAGTATTATTTTAACAAATCTAGAATGCAGATGGTTGTCCTACTGACATAAAAACACTTGAGTTTTGCTTCATTCTTTCTGAGTATGAAACCAGAGCAAATATGAAGAACAAGATATGTTAAACAACCAGAAATATAGGTTTTATATATTCAGTTTTAGGTATTAAATTGTTCACTTAGATTTGGATCTGTTCTGCTGTCAGTTGGACAGAAAGGCGCATCGTAAAAAACAAAATGTACCCTTTACCAATATTGGTTTTTGTGCTTTGCCCTGTGTGACTAAAAGTGGAATGTCCCTTGACATGTCAGTAGTTGCTTAGTTAAGTATAAAGCAGACAGTAATCATTTCAAGTATTTTGCCAATTTTTATTTGTATCATGTTGTAAACATTTCCGTCTCTGGTTAATTCATATTAGTGAGCTTTCACTGATATTTTATCATTACATATTTAAGACTTCATGTCTGTGATATATTTGTAGATTTTTAATTTTGCATGTCTAGTCTGTCTACTAGTTAAACACTAAAGGCACACTACAAATTGTCAGATAAAATGTTAAAACAAAACCACCACAAAAATTTATCAAATATATTTTTATGTCACGATTATCTTGCGGTCACTTGAAATTTGGATCATCTTTTTCTACATCCTGCCAAATATTTTACTTGGAAATATGTGAGATTGCTTCTTATTTAGTGTTGATAAGAACTATAATGTGGAAACAAATGGCAGGCACAGGTCATGTTGGAAAGAAAGTGAGCAAAAACTTTGGTATTATTTTAAACAAACTGTGGAAGACTATTATAACATAATGTTACTAGGAAAGGTTTTGAAGACTACATAAAAGTTCAATTTGTATTTTAGAGCTCAAGTATCTATTGTTTTAGAGTAATCCTGTTTCATATTTTGTAATTAACTGTAAAAAAATGTTTTCTAAGATAAGCCTTTTAGTTCAAAGTGTAAATACATTTTCAAACTTTTAAAGTGTCAGATTTTGTTTCAAACTACAATTTAGTGTACTGCCAGAAGTTCTGTGAATGTTTGAGTTAAAGACAAAACCAATTGACCTTTCCAATGAACACATTATATTTAAATAAATAGAACTAATAATGACTCGTCGTGAACACATTAACAGGGCAATATTCAAGCTCTCAGCTTTGATGTATGGACCCGGGGGGGGGGCAGTCAATATGAAAGTGGGTACGCATGTTCCAACAAAATTTCGCTTGAAAGGGGGTTTTTCGAACCGCCGGCACGTTACGTGCTTAGGGTGTTTTTTGGCTAAAATCACGAAAAGGGGTGTTTTTTTGGAGGTGTGACACTTCCTAAGGGGTGTTGTTTAGAATTTTCACTTCGTTGGGGTAATCGTTAAAATTTCACTTCGTTAGGGGGTGCAAATACGGTCAAGAAAACTTCATGTTTATCAGAATGTGTATCAGTTCCCCGTCATATGAAAGTTACTTCCTGAATTGATGCTATTTTGAGAATGACCTTTTAAAACACGGCATACGATTGGTCAGGTCAGGGATCACGTGATCCACTTCCTTAGGGGTGTATTTTTTTTGCAGAATTTCACTTCGTTAGGGGCTTTTTTGAAAAGTCATTGGAACATGGGTACCCACTTTTATATTGACCACCCCCCCGGGTATGGACACTTTACCATGGCAGAGAAGTGCAGTATTGTTACCAGTGATATATTGGAGAAGAGCTAACATGTACTAACCAATTGGACATATCAACATATTAAAGCTTAATCTTGCATCATCCAGGCTTTACAAATATCCAAATACATGTATCCGATTTGTTTTCTGTAATATTAACTTCAAACATGAAAGATTTCCCATGTAATGAATTCTTACCAGTAGTGATAACAAAGATAATACAGTACCTGTATTAGGAAAATTTATTTTTTTGGACGAGGTTGTTAGATTTTATTCAGTAGTAACATGACTGTATCACATATAGGCAGCTATTGCACATACAAAACCATTTTGCGCATGTTTTAACTGAACTTGTAAATATTAAATTTGGGAAGTCTGACTGAAACTGAAAACATTACAAGTTGATGGTGGTTGCTGTCAGATTTATTGGTCATGTGACCCTAGAAATATGAAGACATTTTGACAAAAATGCATACTTTGGTTTATATAGCAGATAAAGTGAAACAGTAGCTAGCTTCTATGCAAAACAAAACTATTCATTCAGTTCCTGTATTGCAACTTCAGACAAACTCCAGATATCGTAGAACTGTTGATACTGCATGGAATGATTTTTTGTTACATCAGGTCTTTCACTCGAAGGTGGAAAATTTCTTCACCAAATTTGGCATAAATGCTGCCTACTTTGAGACATCTTAGCATAAGATATGCCAAAATTGCTGCCTTGCTACAATCAGTGAAATGCCTTTTAATACTAGATAAAATCCTATTGAGAGCCCTGTGCATAGTTCTGTACAAATAATTTTTTGCATTAATTCCTTAGTATTCTCACACCACAAAAAACAAATCATGCATACAATACATATCCTGCCCATATTTACCACTCAAATAATTTTTGATTCTACTATATATTATAGACTCTCCATTATGTCAGAATCTTATTTTTAAAGTAAAGTGTTCTGAATGAATAAACAAGTACATTTTGTGATAAGCGAGGCATTAGCTTCTAGACCCTGCATACATCAAATATTGGATGGAATCTATAAACACCCTCTAAGTTAATAATCCATGTAGGTAGAATCTATAAACATGTTCTAAGTTAATAATCCATGTAGGTAGAATCTATAAACATGTTCTAAGTTAATAATCCATGTATGTAGAATCTATAAACATGTTCTAAGTTAATAATCCATGTAGGTAGAATCTATAAACATGTTCTAAGTTAATAATCCATGTAGGTAGAATCTATAAACATGTGCATTTAGGTAGGCATTCTATATTTACAGCATAACCTAATTATAACAAATATGGACACAAGAATACTTGTATTTATAAACATGCAACTGTATGATAAAATACACATTCTATGTACTAAATCTAAAGAGCTGTATGAATCAAATCCAGTTTCCATGTACATAATTAAATCAATCCCTGAGATGGTAACATAACAGTGATCGCTGTTTCCAAGGGAAGCTGAGATAACCAAAAAATTGTTAATATCAGTCTTTACTTATTACGATAGATTAAATTTTGTTTTTTAATGATTCTTTTATTTTCAGTATCTACATCTAGACACTGTGAAAGAATGTTTTATTTTTCAAGTATAGACAGTAACTAAGCTAGTTAACATAAGCAATGCTATAAAAGTAAATGCAAGATTAAATACAGTTTTCGATTAGTGGCTAAATAGCTGAATCGCTCTACCTTATGTTTCAGAAATATCTACACCCAGCTGTCTGACAAAAAGCAAATGAAGCTGCAAGAATATTTCATGGGGTGCGTATTGTTAAAAAAATATTTCACTGTCTCACGAAACTAGAATTTAGCATAAGAAACTATCAAACATTCTGCTACACGACCTATATATTCTGAGTGTACAAACCATGCTTAATATGCATGCTTTTTCATCTAAAACACTATTAATTAACTGATCATTAATTACTTGGATACTAATTTCATAAGTCCATCTGTACTCATTGATTTTGGTCGTTCAAGTGGAAGTCCTAAGGCACGGTCCCATGTTAGCGACGCAAGGACACCCAAGGCTCGAGACACACCAAACAAAACTGTGTAGTAGGACATCTCAGTCATTCCGTAGTACTGCAAAAACAGTCATAAGAAGGATGCTTTTGTAAGTAAACAAGTAGAACATGCAAAATATTGGAAGATCAAGGAATTTTTGAAGAGTGGATTAATTTTAGTTATTGTCGGGGAAATTGTCTTTGGGTTGATAATTTATTTTTACTGGAAGGGTAATATGTTTCGGCCACATGTTATACTGTAATGTATTTTCTGAAGGATCCATATCACAAAATTTTGCTAGATATCAAAGGTTTATATACTAAACCACTATATGGTTAGCTGTCAATCAAATGTACAGAAATGTATCATTGAGATTTGAACTTAATGAAACATTGCGAGTTAGCCACTGAGATATATTCCTTGAGAGAATCACAAGTTTGTTACCTACCTGCAATAACACTCCACTGTGAGCATCTACATTTGGCCAAGGGTTCTTAGCTTTACCGTGGGCTAACAATACATCAGGTACGACCTTATACAGCTGAGAAACTAGTTTAAACATTGGATCATTCGGTAGATGTTTCAAAGCAAATTCTCGCTGACACATGTATCTGGGGTCAGTTTTACGCAGAACAGCATGACCATAACCTGGTACAACCTGCACAGTCAAACAGCACAGTCAACACCAATAAATACTAACAAGCCTTCAAACAGCACAGTCAACACAAAACAAGTAAATACTAAACAATGCTGAAAAATGATACATTCTCTTATGATGTAGTATGATACACCTTGCAATAAATAATGCAGATTTTAAATAATATTTTCAATTAGTAAAAAGCCAAACAAGAAAAATGGCAGTCACAAAAAATTGAAATACTGAAGTCCTGAAATATCATATTAATTTGCAATATCTATGTCAATAAGTTCTTTTAAAATTACATCATAGTAGTCAGCAGCAAGGTTGTGGCTAAAAATGCATGTATCAGTTTCTTTGGCATACCTGTCCAGATTTGAGAGTATTCCAGATAAAATCTTTCAGTTGATCATCACTGACCTCTCCACCCAATTGTTCTTGTAGTTTAGTAACCCACATAAGAACCTCCTGTAAGACAGATTAACATTCGGCATTATATTCTACATGAAATTGGTTTCCAACACGAATGCTGAATAATGTAATTCAGGTACATGTAGTTTAAACATCCTTGTGGAGATAATGTGTTCGTCATTGAAGCTATCAACAATCTGATACAGTTTCCAGCAGCAGACTAAGCCCTAGAAGGCCAAAAAAATAATCCAATGTTTCACACTTTAAGAATAAATCTAGCTTTATTGTTTACCTGGTTGGCCAAGCCATGGAGAGGACCAGCCAAACCATTCATACCAGCAGCAAAACTGAGATAAGGATCGGAAAGAGCACTACCCACCAGATGGCATGTATGAGCACTGACATTGCCTCCTTCATGATCACTAGAAAACAAAACAAATCTCGATGTAAATATTACCTATTGGCGACCACATTTTTAAACTGCAAAGTTTGTTGGCACTTAGTGCACACATTTTTTTAGCTCATGACTAAACTAGCACAAACCATTACAGTTCAAAGTGGTAATATGGGACAACTAGAGTTTGGTAAGGTTGGCTTAAACATTGCTGAAAATTATTTTACTTTATTATTTCAGTCACTATTAGTTTTCCTTGAGTTACGCTATTTCTTTGATTTTCACTCATGGAACCTTAGCAACACACTGGCCACATATCTACTCAGCATATACTAATTAATATAATAACTAGATATAATTTCGACTGGCTTTTATATGGCACATAGCAATGCCAAGAATATTTACCTGTGAATGGTTAGATAAAGACGCAGGAGCTCAGTGAATTCTGGGTTTTCATAACCTAACATATCAGAAAAATTATATGACCAATCTTTGTTTGGGTTAATAGCACCGACACTTGTACCCTCTCGATATAAGTTACGGTAAATAATAGCAGCAACAGTGGGCAGCTTGGCAATCAAATCCATCGAGTCTTCATAAGTGTGCTACAATAATGGAATAAATTAAATATATGAATGTACGTACCACATTTATACAAGGATATTAGTTTTTTAATTTATTGAACATTGTATTAGGTGTAATATCAGTCTTATGCTACACAGGTTACCATAATAACAATGATGATCACATGCTAATTTCGTAAATCATATAGCATACTATTTACTGTTATGAATTTCTAGAATGGTAACTAGGCAGAAATAGATTGTTAAACAAATTAAAATACAAAATCTCCATAAAATATTATACAGTATCTTGTTATTGACACAATAAGCTTATATATAATGATAGTTTTCCTACCTCCCAGTAGGTGGACTTGTGAACTCCTTGACTGTACGCTTGAGCAAATTTACTTTCACTATTCAAAGCAGAAATAGCTGCACTAAATTGTGACATCGGGTGGAGTTTATCGGGAAAGTTATTGAGCATAGTCACAACATGAGATGGCAAATCAGCTCTGTTTGCCCACTCCTAGAAGATAAAAAAAATTATTCTGTTAGATAATACATTAGCTGCAACAGATATTTCAGGGGAGACTTCATAATGTACCTGACACACAAATTAACATTATGCAAAATGATGTTAAACAGCTTGTAAAAACAAACAAACTTTCTACTGTAATAACAAATCAACTTTTAACAGACATTTGAATGATCAGTTTATTTTTTTCTCTAATAATAAATTCATGGCTGAACCTTTGAAATAGCATCTACTTGGTCCTTTGTAGGGAGATCTCCCGTCATCAACAACCAAAACAATCCTTCAGGTAAAGGTTCTGCCCCACCCTCAACATGAGGCAGTTTCTCCTGGCATTCTGGTATATTGTATCCACGGAAACGAATTCCTTCATCGGGATCCAGAACCGACGTCTCTGTTACAAGACCTTTCATACTTCTCATACCACCATACATCTATAATGAATCAAGAGGAATGCATGGAAATCAAAATTATATTTTATTATTACACCTTCTGAAACCAGTGAGAAGTGAGAAGTAAAATTTTTTGTTTGCAGTAAAATGTGCACCTACCATGTCAACTGTGATTTCACCAACTTTTGCCGTGCCATGCTCCTTGCGAAATGCCACAACACGCTTTTGTTCTTGTGGGATTTTGTCAGCTAAAATATCTTTCAAGTTCTGAAAAATCAGTACACAGTTCATTCAATTTAATAATCATACCTTATGTCATAACAAATGATTGAAACCAATCTGGCTAATGACTTTTAGTTGTCCAGTATTTCACTTTCAGATGAAGCATATAAATATATCAAAGGATGAAACTTTGTGTGAAGAAAATAGGAATTTCTATTTCTTCACAGAAGTATTATGGATTGATTGAAACACATTCAAGTAATTTGATTATCGGTAATGATTTTACAATCAAAACCACCCAACTAAGATATTAATTTATTGAGGGGTTTATATAGCAAATCAACATTTTTTTACATGTCCTTATATAAACAATTTGCTGTGTGGAGCTTGGAAGGCCATATCTGTTCCCCATTCACCACAGTCATGCAGCCATGAATGAGGCAAAACTTTATCTGCCTAATGAAATTTGAGAAAAAAGATATTTTTCTTGCTCAAATAAATCATTTGGCAGCCTTGTTTTGCCTTGCCTTGCCACACAGGTCTGTGAATGCTTCCAATTTGCATTAGCATTGATTCATGCCAGGATTAACAAAATTGAAATTAATCTGGTTGAGTGCCCTAGAACCTATTATACAAATAAGATTAACTAAGTAATAAAATGCTAGATTAAGCTCCACAGACTTGTATCACTCTATGTTTTCTTTTTGAAGCTGATAATATACCATATTATATGGCTGCACATACATTTGATACGTTTTGTAATAAAAGTAATATACTTACGGTGGATGCCGATACAAATCTGTTCTGTACCGTCCTGCTGAATGCAGGAGCAATAAACGACTGAAAAACAAAAAAATGTCAGTAATCTACAGAAATGACTTCTTGGCAATCCTTCATTTTAGGAGTTGAAGATCCCGCAGTATTGAGGTAAATGTTTATTGCTGACTAGTGACAAAAACTATGCTATACAGATTAATCCATGATGAAGGATTGGAAAAAGATTAATTTATTTGTCCAAGTCCACATATTTTTAGATGGACCCCAAGGAACATCTATACATGACCGATCTCAGTCACTCGTCAGTTTTCAAGTGATGCCACCATGTGGTCTTACAATTTTTAAAAAAGAACCAGGTCACAGTTTTATAAACTAGCATTAAACATATCAAATATCGTAACAAAATATGCGGTTCATTTGGCTGCGTGAATTCATAACGACATTTAACTCATTCCTACTGATATCAGGTTCCCTCCGTCAGTATAAGAAAGTACTACAGAACAGTCAAATATATCTATTCACTTCCAAACAATTCTAATTCTGCTTTTTACTTCATTCCTTCAGCCTAGATTAGAAGCCCCATTTTGCAATCTTTAATATAAATACTACATTGCTGTACCCTCATATTGACAGGAAAAATCAATGAGAAATCGGATTTTCATACAATACATGATTTCTTGCATTGTAAAGCATTTTATAAATTTTCTTGGAGTGTACAGAAACAGTGAAACATTTTTTTTTTACATTCAAAATTCTGAAATATAGTTAAAATCGCTTTTAACTGTAGTGTCCTGTAGCCTATAATGCTAACATTGTATTACATAAAACATTTTTAGTAAAACCAGTTTATAATAAATTCTGTTTGAATTCCACAAAAAAATTTAAAACTGTAAAACGTTTCCATAATATCAACATTTAAATTTTGTTTGTGAAGTATTCTGATACGGTCTCATGAATGGACCACTTTGAATAAATCAAATATTCCACAAAATATGATTACCCAGGTTCTCATAAGCAGTGTTGCGTTAGTGGTGACTTCTATTTTTCTCGTTTTTATTAAGTACTTTTGCTCTTGTGACTTCTCAATCCTGTACTCTATATACCTCACGTCACTTATAAAGCTATCACAAGTAAATCAATGAAGCCTTATACCACTACCAGCACGAGTATAACACGACCACATCATTATTATAATTATGTATTTCCATTGTGGTCTCTAAGATTTATGAATTACACTCCAAGATTCTTATTTGAACAGACTAGAGATCCGCCACCTATATTCATGTACTACCAGTAACAAATTCTTTAATTTATATATTCCATCGTTATGAAACAGCATGAATTACTCCATATATTGTTTAATCCATATATATATATGTTGTTTTATCCTCTTAGCCACTACCAAGTGTCTGTTTGGGAAGCATAAAGTGAATATAACATGGGTATTTTACAAAGTTAACTAGATTTATTGCTAAGGATTAGCATCAAGCAGTTTGATAAGGAAAACATATAATGTGTTTACTAATTTACAGAATTTGTACACTGATTTTTGATTAATTTACCATAAGAAACTTTCAGTCTAGTTATAGCATCAGAACCCAATAAATTTTGAAAATGGGAATTAAACAGATGGTGCCACTTTTAATATAATATATTTCTAGGAGGGAGCATAGTTTACAATATGTACGAAATTTCAAGTTCACTTTAAATCTTATGGCATAGAGAAGATTAAAGTAATGCATGAGGAGTCCTAATTAAATAAAAGGAAACCTGCATAAAAAAATCAATAGCTAACACAACATTTAAGTTAAATAAATAGTTATTATTTTACACAACTATCTCTACTGTGAGAACCTCTTATGGTCTGCGTAATAAATTAAATTCAACCCCAGAATACAACGAATTCACTTATTCTTTATTATTAGCTACCAGGATAAGGATTCAAAGCAGAGCAATTTATATACAAAGTAAAAAACCAAATTTACATTTTTGTTAATCTAATTATTTATAATACAAATAGAAAAATAACTTAATATATTTTGTATATTTGTCTTTCAAAATCCTCTATATATTTGAACAACACTTTTCTAAGAGCTGATAAAGAATAAGCAGGCATTTGCATTTTTTATCAAGTGCAGCAAGATGTGCCTCTGAAACAAGATATGTATCGTCTCATATCAGAAGACAATAGGCCCATTCAGACTTACGACTTAGAGCGCTTCACAACAGAGCGCTTCATAATAATGCGCTTCAGCCTCTAGTGTGTACGCGATTAATTCGCTTCAAGAGCATTAAAATAAAGCGCATCAAGCAA
>JAOXYB010026046.1:0-15828 GCA_028565635.1 Phoronis ovalis
CATATTATATTTCGTGATAGCAACGTTTATAGATGTTGTAAGTCACATATTCATTTATTTAATTTACGGGTTTAAGACTGCAGCATATTTTTAGAGTTTGCTAAAAACTGACATATATTGTTTTTGTTATTTGTATGTTATAATTTGACTTTAATTGCAACCTTTCAATTTAACAGGAAATGTCTCTACCTCAGTTATATCTTTACAGGAAGTGCAAACAACCTTTAAATTACTGCACATATTTGCGAGACAGTTTAGTTTAGTGTATCCATCTGAAATTGCATGGATACAATTTGTAAGTGCAATAAATTGTATCCCACATTCCAGTGTTCCTCTGAAATTCGTATATCACTTTTATGATTCAGTGGAAAAAGGATTGACGCATACTAATCAAATTAAGGGCTATAATACGTAACAGGATTCCATTTTTTTTAATATTCAAACAAGCTGCTTTTTACGAAAGTTTTTGTTTCGCAAATCATTATATTGTTTGAAACCCAATCGATATCGCCCAACATGGACGAGTAACATGGAATGAAACTGCTCGTTTAAAAGTGACTTTAGACATTGACTAAAAATGGTGAAAATTATATTCGCCTCTGAAGTCGTCAATTCAAGTATTTATGCTCTGAGAGAGAGTCAAATTTCGAACTACAGTCTGGAATTTATAATGCGCATTTGCAAAGCAGACACCTATCTATAAAACACGACAATCACAAAATCTGAAATTTTAAAATCCTGTTAGGTATTATATCATTTACGCTTGTAAAACACAGTTAATTATGTTTCCCATTGTACAGTTAACACACGAATTTCAGGGTGACCGCGGAGAATAAGATATACTATGGGTCAGTCTAAATAAATCCAACCGTTACTGCTCCGTATCCTCTCAACTAACGTCTGAGCTTAACCATAATCAAACTTTGTTTATTATCTGGAAAAGCAGAATAATGATTATCCCTTTATTTCTATATAAAGTGTCACGAAAGTCCTGAAACCAATCAGGTTGCAGCTTACAATAATGGGTATAACAGTGGACTAAGCGGGTAGGTTGATCACACACATGCTATACTGCCAGAGTTTTACTATAGTCCGCTAAGCAAAAAGCAAGCTCCCCGTCGATATCTATTCAGAATCAGTCATAATGATAGAATAGACGTGGTTAGCGATGGTGGATCACGCAGGGAGAAAGGCTTATTACGGTTGGCAAAATATTGATGACGTAATTATTTCGTTCTTGTTAAATTAAAGGAATATAACCAAACAAAAAACGACTATGGTTAAGCCCAGACGTTTGTTGAGAATGCAAGGAACACTAACGGATGTATGTATTCAGACTATACTATGGGTATACATAATTATGATAATAGTGACTGTAGAGAAGCACCTAATTTTAATCCTTTGGTTCATGATAGTAAACTTTATTTTGAATACACATTTAATATTAACCGTGACAATGGCCTCTTATTTTTCATCAAGAAAACACACGAAGAGTTTAGCTATCACGACAATACATGAAGAGTTTAGCTATCACGTAAACACACGAATAGTTTAGCTATCACGACAATACATGAAGAGTTTAGCTATCACGTAAACACACGAATAGTTTAGCTATCACGTAAACACACGAAGAGTCAATTTTTGTTTATTATTTCAAAAAAGCAGAATAACGATACTCCTTTTTTTATGTACCTGCGAAAGTCTAGAAACCAATCAAATTGCAGTTTACAATAAAGCTATAACACTTATAATAACAGTTTATCTATAGTCCGCCAAGCATCAGGAGGACTATTATCGGCAATTGATTACGGTAAAGATCAGACGTAATTGATAGTTCAGATTGATCTTGTTGATATTAAGGCTAAAATATTAATACATGGACATTGTACAGTGTGCTCCGCTTGCATTATCTATAAAACCAATGCTTTTCATTTTCCAGTATATCGATCAACTGTCAAGCGACCAATGACTTGCAACTGTTCCGTTCATCGAATGCCTAAATGCGGACTGGGATGGACATATGAAAAGAAAGATCAACCTCTTTATTATAGTAAGTGTCAGGTGGCAAACAAAGTCCAATGTCAGTACCCATACTGGGAATTGACCTTAATCCAACGAGGGGTTGTGTTCTTAATCCGTCTGATATTGGATTAACCCCATGGCACGTATTAATATAATGATCGAAGGAAACTATTCGCTGTTGAGCAGTATAACATGATGTGCGCATGTCAAATAGTAAAGGAAAAACAGAGAAAATAAGACTTTGAACTTTATTAGACCCAAAACATATGCCTTGACCAAAAGAAAGCAACATATTATTTTGGGGAAACACAAATTAATTATATACATATTGATAACAAAACAACATTTACAAAACATAATTGGACTACATTTTTAACATGTTGTATCGTTTGGCATCTTAAACTGCAGTCTCAATAAATCAATCCGTTAGTGTTCCACACCCTCTCACCTAACGTCTGGGCTTAAACTGCAAAGAAACGTACGCTATACAGTGACCCCAGCACAATGCACTATGTGATTGTTTTATATTGTAGTGGCTCTAAAGTATGCACACATTATAAGGAAATGACGTGGAAACATTACTAACAGCGCTAATAAAAACCTACAGGACACTAAGGGGGAATAGATGTACCGAAATATATGAGGATCCAGCGTAACATGCGAAAAGCTGTCTTCATCGGAAAAGATAAATAAGTTGCCATGATGTGTCGCCAAAATAAGCACTATACGTGACCGTATTCGTTTTTATAAAGATATAAATTGTAGTAGGACTACGTTTTTCTACATATGTGCTCTTTCAACTTACAATAAAATATATAACTTTAAGTGTGAGAACTTGTTATTTATTCACTACAAATGCACACATTGCAACAGTTTCACTGGAAAATATGTTTACATTGAAAACTGCAAACCGTAAGCAGCAACGCAGACCTCTGTAGAAGCACATTAATTATAAATATTTTATTCTACCGCCAGTTCTTACGCAGCGCAAATCCTAAACCTAACCCTACGTATTAGCCCTTGATACTACGAAATACACAAATTGATATATTGCACTTTTTTCAGATTTAATTACGTTGCTTCGATTTCTGAATACTGCGAGTAATATACCATTATTGAAAATATCTAAAATATCTAAAATATCTTAGGTCTTATAATATATATGTAATAATGATACAATTGATTTTCCCATCCAACTGAATAGTAAAATTTTGACTTCTAGTAAATAGACTAACACTTCGCGGACAATTATGTTCGGTCACAAAGAAAGATAATCATGTCTCATGCCTACTCCCGATGTTTGTGAACTCTTAAACACAGACCATGAAGTGAAATTAGCTAAAAATACACACGAGACTGGGTTACCTTCTAGGCATGGATATAATCCATTCACATTTGGATAAAAAATAACAATTTCAAATTATGATTTTCCTCACTCAGTGCGAAATTAAAGCCACTATCAAATAGAAATGTTCATATAGCTGCCCAGGGGCAAAAACAAAAGGAAATAGAACGAGGACATATTTATGCGCATTCAGAAAGTATATTCAGCATGTGGATTACAGACGCTGGTTGCCATTGGCTATATAATGCCATATGGCCTATGTACACTACGGCACGAGGCTTTATTGACACTACCTACGGCAGTACCGGGATATTAGTACACCCATTTGTTTCTATTTTTAGGGGAGTGGCGTTTTAATATTGGGACTTTTGTAATATCAACACGTTGTACAACAATAAAATTCAAGAGATCATTATATTTTTTTAAAAATCGGAATTTGATTTCGGTCCAATTTGTCACAGGAATAATGCGATGCATGGGGTCGATTTTGTTCTAACGCGATTTTTGCAAAATCAGTATGGACAAGACTAAACGAAAGTTTAACTGGTTGTGTATAAACGAGTGTACGATCACAATCTGAAGAGAAAGTAGTTCCGGGAATGTTGCTGTATTGGATATGTGCATGAACGTTACACAGTTTTTCTAATGAGTTGGATGGAGAGTCTAAAGGTGTACTTAGGCCAGTATTGTTCGGAATACTGCCGTTTTAGCGCGAGTTATGCATCATTTATATACTAGACGGATTATTCAACTATTTACTATGAGTGTTTTCGCCTATACCCTTAGTTCATACAACCACTAATATAAATAACAATTAATACTGGAATATACAAACTCAACAAAATAAACCTGCAGCATTTACAGAAAGGTTTTTGATATAAACACGCCTACATAATAAACAGTGTGTAACAATATATATCACAAATATTTGTCTGAAATAAATATTAATCATTATAATAATTAAATAGGTAATAATAATATATATGTTGACCTGCACTGTATTTCTACAAACAAGTACAATAAGATATATATTGGCACCACTGTTGCAAACAATTCCATAGTAGAGCAATAAAATTAAATAATGCAATGTAACAAATATTATTCTAATTCATTGAAAACCAACCGTGATGAATTGGGGCTGATGAAACGGGGTCTGATTTTCCCAGAACGAACGGATATAGTAAATTCCTGTGAATGTTAAAGGGGAAGAAATTATCCCAGGGGTAATAATAAATCAAGTGTCGGACGAGAAGACATGAATGTCATGCAACGTAATCCCACGCCATGATCGCATCCAATCAGTTATCAGGAAGACAAACTGGGTAATAAGCGCATAGACACGCAAGGATAAGCAAGCATTTGAAAATTTGTAGTCAAGGATGAGGGCCATCAGCAACTACATTCCAAACCTGCACCTCCCCAGCTCATCCACAGCCTGAACTTGCTGCCATATTTTTGGTTTTGGTAACATCGCACTTTCTTGAATAACGGGAGAGTCGCACATGCGCATACATCCAACATGATGTCATCCCTAAATAAAACGTTGTTTTTGATGCAACACACATAGGTTTTACAATGTTTTGGAATTCAAGTACATTTATGTGTGTGTAAGGTTATTTCAGTAATTAATCGTATGTTTTATAATTTATATTAAGTTATTATCAGCTTAAATTCTTTAGGAATCTATATTCGCGAAACTTTTTAAATGACTCGGGGTGCAGCTAAAAAGGGGATGATATATAGAATTCGAGTACTTGTCCAAATGGGAGGATATAACTTGAGTAACAAGGCAAGTTACTCGGGTTCTGCTTAAATGAGACGTTTTGTACTGAGAAAGGTACAACACTAAACTGAAATAAATGAAAAGCGATATCCAACTTGTTGTGCGCTTTTTGGATGAACAGTTTCCTGAAACGGTATCGACCGAAAATAACTTCACTTAAACATGCATAGATTTTTGAAAGTAATCTTTGCAAATACATTTCTCACGGTTTAGACCATTTTATGAATGCTTTCACATTTTTACTTCCCAAGTTACTATAAAATTCAGTAGACAGTAGTCTGACGTGGCAGCTACGTGTTACAAACAACATCATAGCTATTACAAGGGGAGATGTTAAGCCTAAGGCAGCTAATTGTCCAACGTCCAATTCTATCTGTGGTGAAGCTACAAATCATTGATAGCAATTCACAAAGAAAAAATACCAAGAATTGCTGTTTAGAACTTCAGAAACACTAATACAGTGAGTTACTTAATTCAAATTAGTATTTTGTTAAAGATTCATTTCCAAGGATTATATGGGTAAAACCAATTGTTTGAACGTATTTGTGTGGTTTCCAAGGTTCATTAATGAGAGCCGTTAGAGCAAATTAATTAATTTTACATTAAAATTTTCCATTTTAATTGCCGTTGAACAATAAAATGATATATTAGTTTATCTATTAGGCAGCCAACTCAGTTAGAATGGATTACTCAACACCACTGACGGTAGACATAGGCGAACCCAATCCACTCCCACTAACTATGTTTGATTCTGAGGATCAAGCAAATATCGGGGCAGGAATGCCAATGGGAATGGGGGTAAGGGAAAATCTTCATTATAACAGTGCTAACAACACGGGACGCATTTTGCTTTTATTCCATTTCTATCAATTCTTCAAAACATGCATGTATACGTACATACAGGTTTGCACATATATAGTATAGTCATATAGCAGTTTACATAGTATAGTAGTTTTATTAAGTATTATTTATAATTAGTAGTTGCCCTTTGTTGTATATATTTGTCCATGTACTTTGTAAAATATGTTCCTACATATAAAAATATATAAAGTATATATAATATTATCAATGCTGCTTAACATGACTACATGAAGGGACAGTAAGATACACTAAAAACTACATAATTAATTTCAAGTAAATTGTTCTTTATGAATTTAGGTTATATGATAATCGAAGCTGGTATTGACTATATTCTTAATTCACTAGAATGCCATGCTTTGAAGATTTCGCTTTTAATGACAGGCAGTAATTATATTATAAATGTACGTTGTGTTCCTGTAGGGTGGTATTCTCACCACCGTAGCCACTCCAACCCCATTCTCCAGTGCCCCCGCCAGAATGGCACACGCCACAGCTATTTATCCCGCTGTGACTCAGGCCGGACCTATCGCTCAAGCAGCCGTAAGTACAAATATGTGCTGAATTAAAAATGTTACAAATATATATAATTTCATTATTATAAAGAAACAACATAAGCTACATCTGTGGAATGAGATTTATAATTTTAATGTAATTAAAATTCAATGTCTTATCTTTGACCATGCTAAACGTCTCACCTGTCTTTGCAAGTAAAATTAAAGTGCATAAAGCTTAAAGCTAAGTACAAGTATTTGAAATACACGTAGTACCGCTATCACTGACATATAATTCACAAGCAGTAATTTATCACATTTGACTATCTGTAGCAATTTAAAGCCTTTGTACATGTATGCTATCTATGCAATTTAGTGTTTTAAAATTCGGATTATATTATTCTAATGTTTTAGGGTGTTCGTCCTCCGCCAGGTTTCGCTCCCATTTCCGCAGCCGAGGCTGCCGCTCGAGCAGAAGAAGCTAGGGTAGGTAACGAAACCATGTCAAAGCACCGTACAAATTGATGGTTGCTACTTGACTGCTATACAACTTGTCTCAATGTCAAACTGAACTCCAATTTTTGCATGTAAAAGCATTTAAACTTGTTAAGAATTCTTGGAGACGTCACACTATGAAGCTATGGACAGCCGCTAAAACAAAAACATGAAACTACATGTCTCTGAATTGTCAACACAAGTTCCCAGCTACCGCTTCCAGCAGATGACATTAGATAAAAAAAGACACGCTTCAATTGCAATTGCTATTATAATTAAATTACTTTACCTCTTAAAGGTTACGGAGTGGCGTAAATCATTTGGTGTGCTTCGCCGAAGGGTTAGTGAGATATCGTGTTTATTAGGCTACGTAGATCAGAATCCCCGCCCCGAAGAATGTATTCCTCGGATCAAGGAAAGGGGTGAGTTACTGAGTACTTCAAACTGATGGTGTTGATTGACAATGGGTGTTAACGAAAGAAGGATTACAAAACTGTACATCTGAGAACCGTCCTAACGTATTACGGGACACTTAGCAAAGCTATACTTGATATAAATAGTTAACTCAATATCCATTTTTTTCTTTCATACCTATTGTAATTAAACAATTGGTCTTTTTATTTTTGCATTCAACTTCTTTTTACGAACCATAAGCTAACGATGGTTTAATTTGTACTAAACCGATTTAGTAGCATTGTTTCGTTGTTTTACAGGCATAGATCGTATTAAGGAAAAATGTATTAATGTTTATTCTTATGACTTAACTGAACATCTAATACACGTCATCAAAATACTTACTGAGAACACCAGTAAAACAGAGCAATATCTCATCAACATTGAGTCGATGCATACATTCAGTATTATGTTATATCTATGTTTACGTAGCAATAATGTACATGATACAAACTTCAGAGATCGTAAGCAACATATCTGATCTTGAAAATGATGCAATACCTCCGAGCAATTTGAAAGAAGAAACTAAGGATCATTCATATTGGTACAAAATAAGATGCCCTCACCACCGGCCATATTATGAAAGTTACTATCATATCTTATGTTCCTTAATCTAAGAAATATCTTCGTTTTTATGAGCATATCAATACATAAACAACTCTTTAATATGTTTTTATATTTTGTTAACTTTTCACCGGTTAAAGATTTTCTAAAGTCAGATTTAAAAACAAAGTTTTGTGTATTACTAAAGAATGCCGTTATTGAAAGGGTCTGACTGTAGCGCCCTCAAGTAGGCCTACATGCAAATAGTCTCACCAAACCAACTGTGTCTTGGGTTCTGATTGTAGTCGAGATGTTCTTTGAGATAACAAAGACTGTACGTGGCGTCATACCTTGGTGTACTGCACGTTGTAACCAAACAGTTCATGATCTAATGAATAAGGCGGAGGAACAAATTCTGCTCCTAAACCAATGTAAGACCAAACATGATTGCGTAGTTTAAATATCCAGTTATATATCTAAGATTATTTTAATTAGACATTCTATACACATCCCTTCCCTTATGTAAATACAATTACTATACTACCGCTTTTAACGAAATGCAACCCGTTCGCACTTTGCTGAAAACATTTAAATTCGTCTGCAGTCCTCGACTATCTCTAATATCAACATTACTATGATGTGATTTCCTATGGTATATTTAATTACAGGTTATGCAGGTCAACCTTCCTATATCTTTCCCACAATGCAGTATGTGTGTGCAACAATGTTCCGGTTCTATGTCCATTTCTTTACACATGACACTCACCGTGCAGAATTAGCGATTATCAATCGAGCAAGCGAGTCAGTAAGTCGCATATAATTAGTAATTTTACTCTTAGTGGTAAAACAAAATAACGCATACTTATACATTTATATATTGAAAAGACGATTTATAATGTTGAAGTTACACGGCGTCATACTAATTAATGTACAAACATTCTCATATTATATTTCATGGAAGCAATGTTATAAGTCACAAAAAAATTATAGTCATTTATTTATTGTATGTGTTTAAGACTGAATCATATTTTACCGAGAGCTTGCTACAAAATGACAGTTTTTAAATGTTCTGTGTTGCAATTAGACTTTAATTGCAACGTTGCATTTTTGAGAGGAAATGTTTCTACCCCAGTTATATCTTTACAGGAAGTGTTAACAACATTTAAATTACTGTACACATTTGCGAGAGACTTTCATTTAATACATCCACCTGAAAGGGCGTGGATACAATCTGTAAGTGCAATAAAGTGTATCCCACATTCTAGTGTACCTCTGAAATTCGTACGTCACTTTTATGATTTAGTGGAAAACAGTTTGAAGCATAATAATCGAGTTAAGTACTATAATATCTAACAGGATTCCAAATTTTATAATTTTCCAATGAGATGGGTTATTTACGAACGTTCTTGTTTCGCAAATCATTATTGTAAGTCTGCATTGCCAACCGTAATACGTATTCGAAACCTATTCGACATGAACGAGTAAAATTGCTCGTTTAAAAGTGACTTTAGGCAATGATTAAAAATGGTGGTAATTATATTCAAGTATATATGTACTGCAAAATTCAAGTGCCGAATTACAATCTGTTATGTGAAATTTATAACGCGGATTTGTAAAGCAGGACCTTTTCTATAAAACGCGACATTTAAAAATGTTGAAATTGTAAAATCGTGATATGTATTGTATCACTTGCGCTGTTAAAAGGCAGCTAATTATGTTGCCCATTATACCGCCAACAGTCGAATTTCAGGGTGACCGGGAAGAGTGAAATATATTATAGGTTAGTATGAATAAATCCAACCGCTAGTTTTACGTAACTTCTCAACTAGCGTCTGATGAGCTTAACTAAAATCATGTTCTTTGTTTATTATCTCGAAAAGCAGAAGAATGATAATCACTTTATTTCTATATAAAGTGTCAATAAGTCTTGACACCAATCAAATAGTAGCTTACAATAGTTGTATAACAGTGGACTAAGCGGGTAGGTCGATCACACACATGCTGTTCTGCCAGAGTTTATCTATTGGAAGCAAAGCAAGAAGCAAGAACCCTGACGATATCTATTCAGAATCAGTCATAATGATATAATAGACGGGGTAAGCGACGATGAATCATGCAGAGAGAAAAGCTTATCTCGCTTGGCAAAAGATTAAAGACGTAATTATTTCGCTCTTATTAAATTGAAGGAATATAAGAAAAAAAAAATGACTATAGTTTAGCCCAGACGTTAGTTGAGACTGTAAGGAACACTAACGGATGGATTTATTTAGACTGCACTATGGGTATACAAAATGATGATTATAGCGACTGTAGGGAAGCACTTAATTGTGATCCTTTGGTTCGTTATAATAAAGGTTATGTTGAATTCGCGGTCAATATTAACCGTGAAAGGGGCCTATTAGTGTACATCATCATGATATTTTTCATCAAGAAAACACACGAAGAATTTAGCTATCACGGAAACATATGAAGTTGTAGCTATCACGGAAATACACGAAGTTTAGCTATTCTGAGTTGTACATGGCAAATCAAAATCACTGAAGACGTTTATGAGCCGCACATACAATGTATAACATTATTTTAGACAAAAGGATTTCTGATGATCTCATCTTTTATTATGGTAACTAAAGTGTTATTATAAAGGGATATTAATAACATATTGAAGATAATGAAACCAATCAAATTGCACTTTACAATAACAGCTATGACACATATAATAACAGTTTATCTATAGTCCGCTAAGTAGCAAGAGGGCTATTATTGACAATTGACTATGGTTAAGCTCAGACGTTAGTTGATAATTCAGACTGATCTTGTTGATATTAAGGCTAAAATATTAATACGCGGACATTGTACAGTGTGCTTTGCCTGTATTATCTATAAAAGCACCACTTTTCATTTTCCAGATTGTGGAAAAGCTGTAAAACATATGAAAAGAAAGATCAACCTCTTTATTATAGTAAGTGACAGGTGGCAAAAAAAAATCCAATGCTAGTACCCCATACTGAGAATTGACCTTAATCTAAAGAGGGGTAATTGTGTTCTTAATCCGTCTGACATTGATTTTGCCCCATGGCACATATTAATATAATGATTGAAGTAAAATATTCGCAGTTGAGCAGTATAACATGATATTCGCATGTCAGATAGTAAAACAGAGAAAATAAGGCTTTGAACTTTATTAGACCTATAACATATGTCTTGAGCAAAACAAAGCAACATGTTATTTTGGAAAACACAAATTAATTATACGCATATTGATAACAAAACAACATTTACAAGACAGTTTGTCAACCCATCAACATAATTGGACTACATTTTTAACATATGTTATATTGCCGGGCAAGTTAAACTGCAAAGAAACTTGCATTATACATTGATCCCAGCACAATTCACTATATGATTGTTCTATATTGCAGTCGCTCTAAAGTATGCAACAATTCTAATGAAATGATATGGAAACATTACAGTGCTAAATAAAAACCTGCATGACATCAAGGAGGAATAGATGTAACGCAATCTGAGGACCCGGTGCAACATGTGAAAAGCTGTCTTCATCGGAAAAGATAAATAAGTTGCCATGTGTCGCCTAAATAGGCACTATACGTGACCATATTTGTTTTTACAAGGATATAAATTGTAGCATGACTACGTTTTTCTGCATATGTTCAGTGCTATTTCAACTTACAATAAAATATATAACTTAAATACATAATTTTTTGTTATTTATTTACTATAAATGCACATGTTACAACAGTTTCACTGGAAAATATGTTTACATTGAAAACTGCAAACCGTAAGCAGCAAAGCAGACCTCTGTAGAAGCACATTAATTATAAATATTTTATTCTACCGCCAGTTCTCGCGCCACGCTAATCCTAAATCTAACCCTAAGTATTACCCCTTATGCTACGAAATGCACAAATTGATATATTGCTCTTTGTCAAATGTAATTACGTTAGTTCTCTGAATATTGTGTGAAATATACCATTATTCAAAATATCTAAAATAAATTATTAAGTTATAAAGGTACACCACAGCCCGAGGCTTTGTTGGCACTACTTACGAATATATAGACGTATATAGTATCTGCATATTAGTAGACGTATTTTATTGTATATTTATGGGCGTGACTTTTATGGGCGTGACTTTTTCCTTTTGTGTGTTGTGTAATGTCAACATGTTGTACTTTCTGACTAAAGCAATACAATTCCAGAGATCATTACAATTTTTGAATTCGGACCTATTTGCCACAGGAATAGTGCGATTCATGGCGTGAGTTATGCATCGATTACTAGACGGATTATTCAACTACTTACTATGAGTGTTTTCGCCTATACCCTTAGTTCATACAACCACTAATATAAATAACAATTAATACTGGTATACACGAACTCAACAAAATAAACCTGCAGCATTTACAGAAAGTTTTTGATATAAACACGCCTACATAATAAACAGTGCGTAACAACGTATATCACAAATACTTGTCTAAAATAAATATTAATCATTATGATAACTAAATAGGTAATAATAATATATATGTTGAACTGCACAGTATTTCTACAAACAAGTACATTAAGATATATATTGGTACCACTGTTGCAAACAATCCCATAATAGAGCAGTACAATTAAATAATGCAATGTAACAAATATTATTCTAATTCAGGGAAAACCAACCGTGATGAAGTGGGGCTGATGAAACGGGGTCTGAAAAATTCAAGTACATTTATGTATTTGTATGGTTACTTCATTAATTAAATGTAATTTTTTAAAGTTATTATTGGTGTAAACTCTTTGCCTGTGTGGATCTATATTCATGGAACTTCTTAAGTGACTCGGTGTCAAACTGGGATGATAAAATTCCGGTACTTGTCCAAATGGCAAGTTACTCGGGTTCTGCTAAAATAAGATGTTTTGTACTGGGAAATGTACAGAATAGTAGAGGTAAATCTGGGAGTCTAGTGACCAACTCACTGTAATCAAGGTTTGAAGGTGGTTTTGATATATTTGGGTGATCTGTAAAAAAATTGTATTTTTTAAGTATTTCTCAGGATTGGATTTTATTTGATGACTGCTATTACTTCACATTATACTCTAGGAATGTGTTTTAATCCTATTAAGTGGATTTGCCATATCCACAAATCTATGTTTAGTCACCAAAACTGAAAGCCGAAATATTAACATTCTGATATTCTGGCGGTCATATTCGAATATAATAGCACAAAATTATAATCTGAAATAATTTTTTTACCTCTAATAAACAACATCAGAGCCAAAAAACTTAACTTTTAGATATTGTAGTGACTTCATTGGACGAGCCTTTGAGGTCACAGTGGCAAATATGTAGATTGGTGTGGCTATTTTGAATAGCGCTACAAAAAAAATGGCTGCTATTTCCACACAGTATACTCTGTGAGTGTTTAATTGTTATCAAATGAATTTGGTTTCCACATAAAATTATTCCTTGTCACCAAAACAGCTTTTATACAATAACTGAAAGCCTGGATACAAACATTCTGAATTTCTGGCGGCCATGATGGATTTTAATGGCGGCCATTTTGAATTGTTAATCTTATATTATCTGATTAACTTTACACAAACTCAACAACACCCAAAACATACTTCTGTGTCTTGCAACGGCCTCCATGGGGTCAACAGGCTGTGCACAATAGCAATTTTAAGGATTATGGAGTCCATTTTGATTAGCGTCACCTGGAGTTAGCTCCCACTTTTGCGAGGTTTATCCCCGCCAATTTTTTTACAATTCACCCGAAGATATCAAAACCACCTTCAAACCTTTGATTACTGTGAGTTGGTCACGGGACTCCCATATTTGCCTCTACTAGAACTAAACTGAAATAAATGAAAAGTGATATCCAGCAAATTGTACTCATTTTTGGATGGAACGTTTCCTAAAATGGTATCAAGCGAAAATACCCTAGCCTCACTTAAATATGCCTAGATTTCCGGAGTCCTCCTTGCAAATAAATGTCACGATTTAGAACAGTTTATGATTCAGTAGATAGTAGTGTGACGTGGGAGCTACGTATTACAAACAACATCGTAGATATTACAAGGGAAATTGTAAACTTAAGACACCCAATTGTCCAACGTCCAGTTCTATCTGTGGTGAGCTGCAAAACATTGATACCAATTCACAAAGAAAAAAAGACCAAGAATTGCTGTTTAGAGCTTTAGAAATACTAATACCGTAAGTTATTTCATTCGATTCCCAAATGAAACCATTGTGTTGCTTAATACAAAATATTTATCAGGCATAAGCCGTTACAATAACTTCAATATTGTTCTGTAATTTATATATATATGTAAATTTCAGAACAATATTGAAGTTATTGTAACGGCTTATGCTTGATAAATATGTTGTGTAATCAAAAGATATATAATAAACAATGTATGTCGTGTCGTTTAGCTGGGCCGTTAAACAACTTTCTTTTTCATGGATTATATTGATAAAAATACGTTTGTACATATACAAATTGTTTGTAAAACAACTTGTGTAGAAGATGAAATTCATTTCTGTTACACTATACATGTTACTCTTCTTGTAGGATTAAATTGATTGATTATTTTTTATCACATTAATGCTTCCTTTAAACAGATGAATGATTCACAAACAATACAGTTTTTACTATGTAATAAGAAAATTGTAAAACGACGTGCAAAGTACATGTTAGTGGCGTATAAAATTAGAGACAGTTTTATTTACAGCGCTATGGAAGAATGTTATGTAGCAATGCAGTGACATATAAGCCATTTGTGGCTGCGTGTTTAATTTTATTGCATTTCATATCTTTTGTAAAATGCTTTGTTGTAAACACATGTCACGTAAATATATTTTTAAACAGATAATCTGTCTTATCTTATCTTATCTTAGCTTATCTATACTTGAATGTATAGTGTGTATTGCTTTGCATGGTTAGTCAATGACGGACGAAAAAACTTTATTAATTTTACAAGAAAAATATCCAATTTGTTGTTAAATAGTACAATACAATTTCAAAACTATTTACATATCTATCTATGAGGTACCCAACTCAGTTAGAATGGATGAGGATATCGCAAAACAACAACCACTACATGTTGATATAGGCGAACCCTCGCCGCTTCCACCAGCTATGTTTGATGCTTGGGATCCATCAGAAATGTTGCTACAGGGAAATGGGGTAAGGGAAAATACATGCATTATATGAAAAGTGGCAACAACAGGGAACGCCTTTTGCTTTTATTCCATTTGTATCAAATCTTCAAAACATGGATGTGTCTTTTCAGTTACATTTAACTTTTTTGGTTTCATAGTTATTAATGAATGAAATGCGCCCATCCATATTTAATATAAACGCGGAAACTAACGAAGAAACATACCGTCGTATGCTGCTTATCGTAACTGCAGAAAAGGACCAGTAAATACACAAAAATATATAATATATTTCAAGTACATTGTTCTTTATGAGTTTAAGTTACAGGAATAACATGCTTTTAATTACAGGCAGTAATTATGCATTATTTTCCTGTAGGGTGGTATTCTCACCACCGCAGCCCCTCCCGCCATCGCTCATGTAGCCGGTCATGTAAGTACAAAGATGAAGAGAATAAGAAATGACCTTTCAAAATTATTTCATCATGTCTAATTAAGCAACAATACAAGTTACAGGAAATCTGTGGAATGAGATGTTAGTCAAACGCGTAACGTCTTGTCTGTGACTAAGCTAATGGCTCACAGGCTTTTGCAAGTAAGATAAAATTTGAAAAGGTATTTAAAATACGAGTAGTATCGCTATCACATAGATTTCACTAGCAATAAGATATATA
>JAOXYB010026057.1:0-15825 GCA_028565635.1 Phoronis ovalis
ATACTCTACCTAAGTAAAGGGAATACAACTCTAACCACTGATTTGAGTTTTACTTCAGTGAATGCCATTTATGTATAATGAATTTATAGCAAGCAACACAGCAGTAAGTACCCTAAACCTGCATTTAGGAGATATTCCGTAGTTCATGTTGTCATGTTTAGAGTTCAGGAAATATTCAGCTTGTTTTACAGAGCTTATCTTTTACAACCCCACTGGTCTTTTGCCAACTGAGCACAGCATATTTCTCCTTCTTTAACATAAATCTTTTAATGTTCCTGTAAAACTGAGTGAAAATTTATACCAGATGTTAAACAATCTCTTGTTAATGTTCTGTGACAACTGGTTTTGTACAGTACAGGTACCCCATGTGGTTGGACCGTTTATTAAGTTCTTTGTTTTGGTCTCTCTCTCTTCACAGTAAAAAAAATCAAAATTCTCTATTATGCTGTTGACACATCTCCACCAGTTGGACAAAAGGGTTTTCCTCTCAAATCAGTTTGAGATTGTTGTGCGTCTTTAACCGGTTTGGCTAACCCACCTACCCAAGCTGGCTTGAAGTTCAAACTGGTTTGAATTCATGGTGTTGGACAAGCTAACTTAACTTAGCAAGCAGTAGACATGTACAGCTCAGTTTAGCTAAGCTGGCTTGACTTTGTTATTAGTCTATTCTCATCCTGTTTTCTGCATATTATTTTGTAGTATCTTTACACATTAAGCTTTGGATGTATCCACACGCATGAACAGAAAAAAATCATTATAAAAAGTGTCAAATGCTCATTTTAGTTAATATATTAATATATAAACTAGAAATGCCTTTTAGCAAAGGCTAGGTTGCACACACATAAATAGTTGGAGTTGGATATCCAGACCTATTAGGATTATCCTGGACGCATGGATGTCCAAAGACCTCTGGATGACCTTTACCTCTTGTCGAAAGTGTAATTTTGAGATTTTGATTGTTTGACCTTTTGGACCTCAAAGGCAGCTAAGATAACCTCTAAATGGCCTTTCAACTACATTTTTGAACTTTTTCATCAAATTTCTGGAAATTAATTTTTTTTGACCTTTTGACCTCAAAATGATCATATGACCCCTAGATTACCTGTAGATGACATAAAACCATCATTTTCGTAAGTTAAGTGCAATTTTAAGATTTTGACCTTTTGACCCCTGAATGACCGTTTGACCTTTAATGTCAGCTACCTTACCCAGGGATGTCATATATCAAATTACATGACTGTATCACCACTCTGTCTTGATTTAGACACTCTTCCTTATTAAAAGTAGCCAAAAACATGCTAAAAATAAAAAATCTGACCTTTTGACCCATAAAAGTCCTCAAAAATCATTATGTTTACCTTTAGGCGACCATATACCATCATTTTTGAAGGTTTTAAGACATTGAAATTTGACCTTCTGACCTCAAATTGACCCCTGACCTAATTTTTGTATGTCCCCCTCCCTTCTAAGAACACACCTCACGTTTGGTCCCTGTAGCTCCAAGCGTTTCCAAGTTATAGATGTTTGAAAATTGGAAAAAAGAAAAAAAATACAATCTCAATAGGTTGCACTTGCTGTGCAACCTAATACGGCTGAGGAAATAAGGAAATTTTGAAAAAAAGATGATAATCACTTAATAAATTTGAATAACACAAGTTAACATTTTACCCCTCAAATGTGACAGAGTTCGGTCTACTTTTTTGCATGTGGACAGAGATTTGCCAAACCTATTTGAAAAATCCATAAATCTAATTTTTCAAACTGGTTTGAGATTTTATGTGTGAATGGTATATCTGGAAAAAGAAGCATGCAATTCTGATTTCAATCTTTAATAAAGGGTATTTATTTGTTTAAAAACATTTATTTTCAACTATTTTTTTGTTTTTCGCTCATGTCTGTCTGTAATTTCAATTTCTTAAAATAAACAGTCACACAAATGTTTAAAAAATAATTACCGAATGCAATGATAAACCATAGATAAATTATTATTTATATATTATATTATATCATTAGCATGCACCAGGTGGGTCTTGGGATCTGAATCCAGGTTATCCCACAATTCTCGCATTTTGTGGAATGAAACGCACATAGAACTACACACTGTTTTATTGAGGGTGTTCTGCTATGCCATATAGGGCGTGCAAACAGTCTATTAGGAATAAAAGCAAGGAGTCAGTTGTATATTTGTGATTTTGACTACATTGTACAGTAATATCCAGCTGCTTTTGAATGAATCTGACATCTCAAATGATGCAACAGCACATTTGTGCATTGATGCGACAGCACATTTGTACATTGATGCAAAACGTTATGTAATGAAAAGTTACTTTTCTATGAATGAAAATAATAATAAACAATTTTTACATACAAACTGTAATTAATCATTTTATAAATTAATCTACTAAATTCTGTAATATTGTAACCTCAGAAACAGAATTTCAGAAATAGTTCCCTAGCTGATGCACTTTCGATATCAGTGCAAGGAGCTGCTGCTACCTGGTGGTGGAAATGTGTAATGCGTAATTTGTCATTTGCGTATATTGCTTGATATAGGCATTGCCATAGTTTAAGTTTAGACCCTTGTATTTTTAAATTCTTTTTTGTTAAAAATTGAGTTTATATGAGTTTAAATCCCTATATAAATTTTTATCCCTATATATCTGATAATAATATGCACCATTAATTTTAAAACAAATTTTTGACTTTTGCGAGCTTATAGTTTTAAAACAATTTATTTGGTACATTTATAAGATGTATAGTCTGTGTTAGAGACTAGCATTGCCATTGTGCTGTTACAGACAATGTAAATGCAGACTCTTTCACAAAATTATAAATTGTACTACATACCTATTTTGTTTTCAGTTGAGAAGGTGTGCATATTTCCTATCTAAAGATGGTGTGACAACACAGGAGGTACTGGTATGTTGATTGTGTATATTTGTTGATGGTGATTAGATATACACAAGCAGTTTGTGATTAATGTCATGCAAAATTGTTCAAAATTATCAAGAGCTGGATTTGAGTTTTATTGCTCCAAAAACTCTTGAAGCTGTTTGATCTGAATTTCAACTGGTCAAATACTCACAAGAAGTGGCTATTTTAGTACAAAAGTGTTCAATTATTGAAAATTACCCAAAAGAGCTAGATTTGAGTTTCATTTTACAAAAAGCCTACAGACACAAACTGTTTTTGTCTGCCTAACAATATAAATAACATATTACAAACCGAAATATATTATAACTAATGGGAACATAAAATATTAAATATTAATTAGCTGACATCTTCTGAACAACAAACATGTTTTATACTCTGATTAACTTTAAGGAGACTGGTTTTTGCAAAACGGTTGCGAGCCAGAGTCTGTTAAACACATTTTAAAAATGTGTATCTGCACCAGTAATATGTGCTTTACTTATATGTGTAGTTAATAAGTTGAAATGTGTACATTACTTGTAGGTGTGTTACTAGTAATTTATATCTCGACGTGCCAAATTGAACTAAACTTGCCATGGATTTGAAAAGAGCTGCTTCCCCTGTTTTAGAAGCAAGTGGGGTAAGTTTTGCAATCTGATCCTCTAGATCGTGCCATATAGTACCAATCAGCCATCAGCTGCAGGCAATAGATGTCACTACATGACTACAGAAAGTTCCTCATTTCCCCACCAGATGCCAGGAGATCGCATGTTTGGGAAACGCTTAATAGTACTAAGCAACCAGCCCTTGACTAAGTCCATTCTGAATATTTTTTGTTGCTTTTCTTGTTTGTATGATAAGGGTATATATTTTATGAGGACTTGACCTTTCATGCAGTTGTAGCATTTGCAGGATTTCAAAAATTGCACTATAACTTCCAACTTCAAAATAGCATTCTTGGAGGGGCTACTCTAACTTTGTAGTTGTAAATCATAAATTTAAAAAATAGCAAAGCAAAAATTTTAATAATTAGGGTTGCTTCTATTAGTTGTATCTTTTTCCCAATTTTCAGCAAGCTATATCTCGAAGGCAGTTACGGTTGGGGACATGGTACTTTAGGTATGACATTCCCAGAGTAGGCCATTGTTGACCTTGAAGTATAAAGGTCATTTGGAGGTCAAATTTCTTAAAATTGCTCAAAATGTTACAAAAGGGTGGTATCAGCTTTTGAAAAGGTTATTTTGATGAGCATTGAGAATATTTAGGTATTTTTTGGCATCTTTCAATTAATTTATGCATCCACCAATTTTCACCAAGCGATACCTCCCAAGAAGGTTACAGTAGGGACATGGTAATTGAGTTGTGACATCCCCAGGGTTGGGATACCTTAGGGTCAAAAGGTCATCCAGAGGTTAAAATCTCAAAATTGCATGACATTTTCAGAAAGTGTCTTTTTATGCATTTAGAGGTCAAGAGATCAAGGAGTCATTTTAAGATCAAAAAGTTAAAAAAAAAGGTTTTCTAATATTTGCTGAAAAATTCAAATGTTGTTGAAAGGTCATTTGGAGGTCTTGCTAGTTTCATAAAAGTCAGTAGCAGCAACCTGCCTTTGCTAAAAAGATATCTAGTTATTTAGATCTACTTTTGTAATTAATATATGAAATGCATTATGATATTGTCTCTGATAGTTCAAAACAAAAACAGCTCAATCAGTGACAATTCAGGCATATTAAACAGTTTTGAAATTTAAGTAAAATTTGAATGAAATAGACTTCAGTTGCTGCGTGTTTGACATTGCACAGCTGTAACAAGGTTATTGGCTGTATACAGTTTTTAAAAATAAAAGAATCAATACTGGAAAATTAAATGTAGCTAAGAGGTGGATTTTTGGCACAGACCTACCTAACCAGTGTAGACTCGAACCGTCAATCCGCACCCTTGTACCTGTTTCCGACCATTTGAACCCTTTTTCCTGGTTTTGCACCGAAATTCCTGCTACTCGAACCATTGTTTCCATAGACTTGCACAAATTGCCAGGAATGGTTCGAGGAGGAGGAATTTCTGTGCGATATCCGGAAAAAGGGTTCTAATGGTAGGAAACAGGTGCACAAGTGCGGATTGATGGTTCGAGTCTATGCTGGTTAGGTAAGCCTGTGTCAGCTGCAACAGTTGTACAAATAAAAGTTAAATTTCTAGTAATGTATGAGTCATTGTTCGCACATATTTTTAATAAACTTTTTTCAAACACTAGCTGGCGTGGTGAAATTAACTATATCGATCCCACAATTCTCCTCATTTGTAGATGTGCATCGCTCATCGATATAGTATTTGCTGGTTCATAACTCCATGCAACATAGTATTTGTAAAAAGTTTCTTGTATGTAAGCTTTACTAAATGTGTTACTGCTAAAGTTATTGTGTTACATAATTATTTGTAAAATAAACAGCTCCTACCCCCTTATCATTCAGTTGATTAAAGTTGATTATTGCTGGATAATGAAGTATGATAGTTGTTGGATAGTGAACCTGTGGATGTTTAGCTATGTTGATACTTGTCTTCACATGTCAAAGAGAGGTAATTACTCCCATAAATCCATCATCTAAGCTGGTGTAATGTACTGTTTTGAATTAACTTTTATCCTTGTGAACAGTAGCATGCAACAACAGGGAAGAAAAAATGTTAAATGTTATTGCCACAGTTCCAGAAGAATGGATTTCAACAAACCATGTCAGGATATGCCTTAATGCAACTTGCTGATTTTCCTGTCTCGTACTTTTATGTAGGCTCTGTCTAGCCATTGACTAATCCATTCACACAAAAAATAACATAAATTTTTTTCTAAATGCCATACAGCCTATTTAGAATTTAAACTAAATGTAAGCACACTGTGTCAGTAGGTTTTTTTTGGCTGTGTTACATTCTGAGAGTATTGCAGGTGTATTCTAAGATGTTAAAAAGATATTTAGCATAATTGCGATGTTATGCTGAAAATATGGTAATTATTAAACTTAAAATTCTAATTAATTTATTGTAATAAAGTGTATAAAGTATGACTCTTTCTTTACCTCAAAATTAAATATTTCTTTTTAATAAAACTAGTTGATATAAGTTCCAAGGTCATTAATCATAATAATAATTATTAATTCATGCTTAATCGGTCCCATAAAAATGAAATTTGGTGGCATGTAAATATTTCATTCTTTTTTTTGCCAAGGATCAAGACAAACTTCAAGTGAGCAATTTTTTAGAAACTTAAAAATTATTAGAATTAAAAACTGTTTAGAAATCCCTTCAGAAGTTTTATTGAATCGTTTGAAGAAAATTTGAACTTTTAACTGAATGTTTTTATAAATGTTAGTAGGAGCAATGTACCCAGCATGGGACTGGACTGTCTCAGCCAATTAATATGAAATGTTACAGACATTCTGTGATTTGCATGGCAGTGTGCTGAAAAAATAAAAAAAATGTGCATGATTGCAATTTCAGTATGATTTTTTCTGTGTAAGCTGTGTTCTTTTTCATTGACGTTAAGCTGATCTATGGGTATTACGCATTATCACATTAAAATGTATAATACCATTTTGATGCAAATTAATATAATTAGAAAGAATTTGGCTGAGAATGGTTAAATTATATGCAAAGTAAAACTTTCTTAATATTGAAGGAAATGCTCTCCATTGACAGTAATTCAAATGAATAAATCATAAAAAAATTAAACATTGACTACAAAAACTGCTTTTAAAATTTGACCTGTCATTGCAAAAAGTTCAAACCTTTTCGAACTACCATGGCTACTATATAGACACCATTTTTTTTAGACTTTGAACATTAATAAAATCAGATTGTATAACATAAATTTCTTTTTAATTATAGGAAAATTAAATACAACATCCGTAAAAACTATTTTTATTGTATTAAACATAAATAAATTAGAAAATAATTACAAAAAATGTCACTTTTTGCTAACGCATCAATCATTTTGACGATTTTATTTCACATGCTAGTTCTAATGATCGTTAGTTTATGAGTAATTACTGTGACACAAGAGAAGTAAATGGGGCTGATTGGATACCTGAGCTGTTGATATTTCGCTTACTCCTCCCAGTGTGTGTACATTGACCATGGCTACGGAAGTTTAATCTAAGCCACAGACATCTTTATATAAAACGATAATAATTTCTACATTCTACCTGCATTTAGATTTAATAGAGAAGCCCCCGGAACATGTGTGTGGTTTGTAGAAGTTTTACGGCCATTTAGATGATTACAACTAGCAATCTTGCAAATTATTTTCCACTTTTTGCAGCTGTGATTTATTAAGATTTGTCCAATTGGGCGTTTGCAGAACAAATGAACAATATGCAATGTTATTTCATTATTATATAATAATTTACCTTCTTTTTGTTTTGTTACAAATACTTTTGTAAATTTACTGTGTACGGAGAGGGGAACTTGTAATTTTTTGAAACAAATGGCCTTTATTATGATTCAACCTGTGTCTTTCAATACATTACCGTATTAATATTTTTGGAAGCATATGCCAGTTCAATGTTTGCAAGACATTGAAAATTTGAAATTTTCACTTAAAACATATTTTCTAAGAGAAAATAAACTTTTAATTTAGTGATCCCATCCAGACCTGTATGTCATCACTTTCATTTGTTTGTCCATATTGCTAATAAACATGAAGCAATTGATGTTTGCAGGTCATTATAAACACCTAATCAGTCAACAATTTAGGACATAATGTAGATTAAGTCTTCTCACAGTGAGTCAAGTTTTGATGAGCTAATGGTGATCTGTATATCATAAACTTCAATGTTTGTCCACACACTGTTAACAAAACATGAACATTAGAAGTTTTGATGACTATCAACAGACAATCCATCATCATTTGGCAAGTGGTTTGTACTTTCAAGAAAAGATATTACATCACCACATTTCTCACCTCTTGAAGCAATTTGGTGAGAATTTTCAAGACTGATGATTAAATATGAAATGTGCTGTTTATCATTTTTAACATTTCAAAGTTTGGCAATTTGTTCATTTCTATCTATTTTTCAAAGAATCTTGAGATTAAGATATTCCCCTAATTGCAATATGCTTTATATAATATGATTGTATAAAAATTTTAGCAAAACAATGATAAAAATTTTGATTAAATTTAACTAGGGGTGTTCAGCAACAGTAAAAACCCCCAGACTGTAATGGGCTACTGCAAATATCAGATAACTGCATGTGATAATGGATCTCATCAAGGTGGCTTTAAAATTTCTTTTAAAAAATCAATTTTGGTAAGGCTGAACAAATGTTTCACCTCAGTTTTGAATTATTACAGACATTATATTGTATCTTTACATTTTATGCAAATACAAACATATTTTTATAGTTTTACTATTTTGAATAGCGTTTGTTATAGAATATTCTTCTTTTGTTTATGAAATCTGACAAAACTTGTATCACTAACAAAAATATCTTGTGTCATGCTTTAAATATTTCTTCCTGTATTTTTTGTTTTCACTTTTCTTTTGCCCATTAAGAAAAAATATAAATGGGTTGCTGTCTTCCAAACTTGTGTTTAATTGCTACACTTGTCCAATCTCCTTATGTAAATAAAACATTTTCACTCACACAGTAGATGGCTGTTTGAAAAATGTCTTAATGAACATTGGTTAGATTTTTTTCTAATTAACTTTTATTAACAGCCATGTTTATTTTGTGTCTGTCAGTCATGCATGAAAATGCTAAAATTATGCACTTGTCAACATCTATCAAAAATTGTAAGCAGCAGATAAATATAGAAGTACATACAGATGTTAGAATATGCTACCATGGAGATGATTTTCTCAGACTTTTCTCTAATTATTTCTTATAACTCTTTGGAGAGAGAATCAACAGGTACAGTAAGGTTTCTTGTACTCAAGAAGTCAGAGATGGCTATAATTACAACTACTGTCTATAGATATTTTAAATTTAGTGTTTATTTTTTATTTGATTGTTTCCTTACATGATTGATTATGTCATAAGTTGCAATAATTCCTGCAGTCTTCCTATGTTTTTACATAAACAGTGTAGTCAATAAAAATTAAATTCTAAAAACCTACGTGAATGCAACTTTGAGAGTGATGCAAAATAAGATTATACAGTCATTTGTATAAAACAGTTACACTATGGCTCTTACTAAAACTTCTAACCTGCCTAACATGGGACACATTCGTATTGCAATAATGTATGCGAAGAAACAACTATAATCGCTTTCTGAAGGTTAATAAAAATTCATAAAATCTTGTTGAGCCTAAAACTGTTTGTGCTATAACAACACACATTTTGATTGGTTTAATACGTACAATTTTTTGTTTGGCTTTATGGAACGAAACATGCATACATGTATATTATTCAATAGCAGCTAATTAACTGTAGTATGCTAGAATTTACATTTGAAAAACGTAAACCTACCACTAGAGGTCAGCCATCACTCAGGTACCTATGTGTCAGTAACATTAAGAGTCAATATACATAATAAACTGCTGTGTTTAGTTTGCTAGTTGCTGATTACTAATATAGTGAAATTTAAGAAGGAGATTTAAATGTATGCTAATAATTAATATTAAACAAGCAAAATAGTAGTAGTAATAACCGGAAACTGTTGAGTATTGATGCTATGCCGATAGTGTGTGATTTAACAATGCTAGCTACATATAGCAATGCTGTAGACCGCAAAATAGGTTGCTCCATAGTTGAGTTAAGATCCTAAAATTGCATCAAATATATAAGCAAGTAAAAAGACAATTTTTAGTTTGAATGTTTGTTGCAGTTTTAGTTATCCAGTGTGCAATTATTGCTTCCTGAATTCTTTGCTTTATTTGTTTATATAAGAGTCTTATCCCTGTATAAAGACAAGTCACACATCAAAGAATTGTCCCTAGTAGGAGAGCTTTTTTGATTATTTTTCTCTAATTACAATTTGACATGTCTATGTATGAGTGCTAGCACACCCAGATTACCAATGCTAAAACCCCACTGCTTTTAGCTAATGAAAGAATGTTTTAAACTTTTCACTACACTCAATAAAAATAATTGACTAAAAAGCTTTTGGGTTTTTGATAAGATTGTGTCGGGATCAAAGGTCTTGGGCGAGTAGAAAATTACTTTGTTGTGTTTCATAAAAGCAGTGACATCGTAACAGAGGGTTGATTGACTTTAAAAAAAATCCCGCTTTTGAAAAGATGTAAATTGCAAAAAAATTTAATACATTAAGTGGTTTTTATGAAAGACACTGATTTTGGCATGTATTTCACTCCTGGCTAAGTTTGAATGCTATTATCAAAAGTGTGTGGGGCAACTATGATTAAAACTTGTTCCTTCTGGAAATCTCATTGTGAAGTTATAAACACAAAGGTCATAGTGAAAAATTGCTGCATTTTAAATTTTTGCTAAATTAAATTTTAAACAGCTGTAACTTTATTTTTGCTTTGCCCATGCATGAACATTTAAAATTACAAGTAATAAGTTTTATGCCAGTGAGTGAGTATATCCTTTTTAAAGAGCTGTTAACATAGCTGCTAGCACAAAAGGATCAATTTGTTCCTGTGATTTTTGGAATCACCACTAAACAATGCATACATGTCAATATATTATGAATATTTATGTATAGGATAAAAGTATTCTTTATAGTAACCTTATGAACATGACACTTTCTTGTTCTATTGCGTAAATGGAGTGAAACTGCAGAGAAAAAGTCTGGGCATAACAAAGCAAGCTTGTTTAAAAACAGTGTGCTATATTCTGTATGAATAATTTCATTTAGATCTTATCACAGGGCAAGCTTAACAATAATAGTAAATTGAAGACTTAAGTCTTCATTGCTGGCTCTGTGTATTATTTAATTGTGTATAAAAATGGCTTTCTTTATGTCGAATGCTATTCTCATAACAATATTTTAAAATACTAAATGTTATCACAAAGGTGACAAAATCATTTATAAACAGTAGACTTTGTATAAAATGACTTGTTAGTGTTTATAATTTATACTGTTCACTTAAAGCTGGCCAATAATGAATGAGGCTTCCTAATTCAATTTTCCTTCAGTTTTTCTGTGCACATAATTGATGCTAGAGATCTATTGTCATCCTTTATAACCCAGGATTTATACTGCATTATACATTATAAAAGCTTTTTCTATACACACAAAAAGCCAGTCCTTTTCTTTGTACATAAAAATATACATTCCTTTTGTTAGGCTCGTCACCTAACTTATTAACGTCTAGAAAAGTAATCACAAAAATACCTAAAGTTATTTTGCAATTGTTAAGTAGTCAAAATTATTCTGTCAACTACCCGCCCTGTGTTGTAAGGAGTATAGTACTTTTTATCTATAGTATTTTAAAATCTTACGCTTCACTAATTTTCCATAATGATAAATTACGATAATAATCACACTTATATTTTATAATTTTACTGGGTAGTATTCTTCTTTTCTGCCTCACAAGTTTACAATTTTTTGGTATGATATCTTTTTTGGTTATTCCGGTGTTTTTCAGAAGTTTGGGTAAAACTGTAAAATTTTGAACCACAGTTTTCTAACAAGTTTTGTTCCACAATGTCGCATTTATTACCAAAGTAAGGAAAAGTCTGGATTTGGATATCCAAAAAATTTTGGAATTATTTCTAAAATATGTCCAGTTATCCTTTTGTTTTGCATGAACTAGATACTTCTTGTAATATTCGTAATTTGCTCTAAATTTTGCCAACACCATGCAACCGTTATACACGGACAATTGTTCTTTCTACAAACAGGGAAATGACTATGATTTTATATAATTCATTTGTAACATAATCTACTTTGAAACAGTGCTTTGTAGAAAAAAATAGATTACAATACTCGTGTAATTAGTGGAAAATAATTATCTCAGCTAAGTTATCTAATTAAACAGAAATGCCGCAGCAGATGAAATTGCAAATCATACTTCATGTCAATTAGCATTGTGTTTTTTCTAAATGGTACATTATTTTTTGTTTCTTAATTAATGAAGCAACTAAAAAGCACGTTAAAAAGTAATTAATTTAAAATGTATAGCTCTTAAAATGTTCATTTAATACTGTAGTTAAAAATAAGCTCGTAGCATGAAGTGCTATTGACAAGTTAGCTGCAAATTGTTTTTAATATTCTTTTTACTCTCTCAGGAAAAAAGTGTTTTTGTGCATTAATGAAATTGCTTAAAAACTGATGTGGTTTTAAGCAAACTATGTTTCAGTTTTTATGCTATCAATGTAATATAAGTTTAAGGATACAAAACTCGAATTTGTGTTTATAAAGACAGTATGGATGTTTCTGTTGTAACAGATTCCTGTTATATATGAAAGCTCACATGTTACTGTCCTTTACGCATGATATAGCAAGGTATTACAAGGTGATATAAAGTCGTGTCCACTAAGTTTAGTGAGATTAATGGATATGAACTATTACTTGGCCTTTAAAAAAAGTTTAGAAATATCTGAGCACTTGCCTTGAAATAACCTTTAAATATTATAGTGGTATTATACTGACGGCAGTATTGTGTGATACTTATTCTGTTTATAAGTGATTACAGTATATCGATGAATAGTTTTTTTATTGCTGTCCCTATGTATGTGACATAATAACGGTAGCAAAACATCTACAAATCATTTAATGTATTTTATGTGAGTCATTTTCAATCAATAAAGACCAGTTGATCGCCAAGTAGAGGAGCATGGAAAATATTATTAGCGCATGAAGTTTTTTACCTGATTATAGGTAGGTTTTCTATTCTTTTGCACTGTAGCAGTTGGTGTAGGATTATGCATTTATTTTCATTCTATGTGGAACATGTTTGCTTTAATATGCAGATCTTGGACTCATAGTGTGGTTTCTTTTTTAATTGTTTTATTTTCATAGCTACTGGTTTGAGTCAGACAACTGTTTTTATAGTATAAACTCAGTTAATTACATTTCAAAATATCATCGTAACAAATGGCTACCTTCCAAATAATGTTAATAATTATTAAAAAAATCATTTTTAACTCTACTTAATTATTTATTATTTTGATTCGTTTTAAATAGATTTAATAAAGAATACATTATTGAAAAGAAAATTTTTTTTAATAATATATCAGATACTATCTTTTTACTAAAATACTTCCGGTCTTCCTGTTATTATAACTAGTTGAAATGTATTTCTAATTGTTACAACAAAAAAGAAACTTTTTTCATTTATTATTGCAATTCTTGGAGATTAGCATTAATTTTTCAAGGCGTTTGTCAATCATTAGTAAAAGCAATGGGAATAACAGTGCCTATTTTGTTAATTAACATTTCACCATTCAGTATTTACACAGCCAGTGTATAGATTATTTGTAAATTGTAGTTACAGACCCCACATTAAGGTAGTACTTCATGAAAAATTAATCGCACTTTGTATAAAATATTGATAAAAAAATACAAAGTTTACTACTGAACACCCTAGGCAAGCATTGCAAGTCGCAGCAAACAGTATACATGGTTGGGGCCTCTACATTCAGCTCTTGTACGCATACCATGTTCATAAAGTTGGCAATGCATACACGTGTGTAGGGCATAAATGAAAAAGTCAGTTGCCCTACAACATGGATATTATACCTTGCAGAGCACTCATGGAAGTTTACTCTCTGCTTTAAATATATTGATATAGTCTGGCACATATTAATGCTGGAACACACTATGTGTTTATATGTTGCTCTGAATAAATTTGCATACTAAGCACTTTTGGTGTTGAACTTCCATATATGTTATTGGCGTAACCCGAATTAACCCTATCAAACTTGAGATATTATAAAACCTGTCTATTTCTGTTTGTGTTTTTACTCGGGAGCTAGAAAAGGATTTTGTGTAAAGTTTACCTTAAATTCCATCTTTTAAATGTGTGGATGTTCAGTAGGGCAGCTCAAGTGATAGCATAATCCATCGAAAGTTATCGTTTACCTACGCAATTAGGTGAGTTGTTAATATCGGTATATTTCTGGAAAGTCAGCACATAATTGATTTGATTTTCGCACAAATTAGCACTACTGTTATTGCATTAAAAATAGATTGTGTATGTTTATTTTGGTGTATATGTTTTTAGTTACAGCGAGTGTCATCGATGGCTGCATCAACTAACTGAATTTCAAAGTTTGTTGCACTATCCAGAGATAAAATATTCCTTCAAAGCTTAATCCATATGCAATAGCATAATTTCTTCTATTTCAAATGTGTTTTCTTCATGTACCATACAGAAATATTACTTCTGAATTAAGTTTTACATGAATGCTGTTGATATCATGAGTAAATTTCCAGCAACTAGAAATCCTGCGCGAGTAAACGGAATTCCAGTGTTCGCCTTCTACCTGTCAGAAACTAAACTGATATTTTAATAAAGCTTGACTTTTCAGCATGTTGATTTAAGGCTTTGTCTCAGGCTATCCGATATTCCCAATACCTTTATATCAGATCGGATGACCATCTATCTCATATTTTAGAAAATGATCATATATCTTGCAAATCTTTCTATTTGTTTTGTGATCTAAAATTTGTGTGAAGTGTAAAATAAATATGGATGCTGTGTTTTAAACATCTTTTGAGATATGTTTTGCATAATTTGTGGTTGATGTTTCAAGGTTTGTTAATAAATTATATATTAATTTGAATTATGGTCTGTTATTGTGCCTGGAAAATATCCTGGACTCAGACATTGAAACATCATTTTTACTGATAATAATTTGTAATAATTGTATTAAATTGAATGTACTAAGTATTTAAGATGGTTTCGCATCACATTTTAAAATTTTTCACTGTGTATACTATAGAGTAAGAAATCCAATTGTGGAACTTGGCTATTTCTGGTTTATAGCTTGTTAAACCATAGCCTTGTATATAATTATTAAAATTATTAAGGTTAGCACAAAAGAGTTTCTAATTTGTGTAATTAGGTATATAATGTATGGTCTTTCTCTGATCATGCTAAATGATTACACAGTTTTATGCAGAAATTATACTCATTGTCAACAGACTTTTTTTCTTGTTAGTAAGCTATAAGAATGGATAGGTAAAATAATTATGAATAATACATTTATTTGTGCAAATAATAATATATCTGCTCCAAACATGTATATTCTTGATGAAGCAAATTGTGAACAGAAGAAGAGTTCATTATCTTAGGAGTGATCAGTTAATAACCCTTAGTAATAAGGGTGAGTAATTACACCTTATCCTATTTACCCATTCATTTCATTTCTTGTTGTTTTATCATAGGTTAATTGTCTTCTTTAAGAATACAGTTGAATTATTTTGTACATTTTTGCAGAAAAATATACCAAATGTTTTCTTGTATTTTTTCGGAATTATATGAATTTCACTAGATGGTTCTAAAATAATTTTTATGTACAAATGTTGTTTTTAGATGTGCAAGTTTCTTTTGGATATAAATTTTAGATGTTTGGCATTTGTCGCCTTCAAGTAAAATTGATGTTTCCATTATTTTTTTTTCATTTATTTTCTAGGTGACTTTTTAATATTTTTATTGGTTGAACCAAAATGCACTAAAAACAACTCTTGCTAGTATAATCTAGGTTTGAAAATTAATGCAATTTGCAAAAATGTGATTTCAATGTGCTTTGACTTTTGACATCACAAAAAAGTAGTTCAAAATGTTAGATAAGCATGCTTTACCACTACATTTTATGCTTCCGATTCCAAGAAGTAACAATGCAACCAAAAACAAAGTTCCTTTTTAATACGACTGCGAACCACCGTTTTCTAGACATTTCCATTTCACAAGCAGTTCGATTAATGATGCCAACCCTTTTGTTTCTGTCGGATCATCTTCAAATTTTTTTACAAGGTAAGTACTGGTCAAAGTAGACGTAGGATATAAGTTT
>JAOXYB010026068.1:0-31816 GCA_028565635.1 Phoronis ovalis
GTAAGATATTTTTCCATGACTAAGTTATTTTTAAACAATGCGTACACATCAAGACTTGGTTTGTTTGACAAGTCAGAGCACCAGCTTTGCTGGTCCAAATCATGACACCTCTGTCGAAACTCATTTACAAAAGACAATATATATAATCTGACAAAATAGAATTTTTAAAAACATTTTTATAATTTCTATATATATGCTACATATAGTCTGTGCATTGAGAGAGACAGCGACAACAAAAATATTGATCAGTACAAAAAAGTTCCTTTACTTGCATAAAAAGTTCTTGACTGCATAGAAATGTATGTAGAGATATTTATAAGCAGTCCATGTCTAAATTCTTAGCATACATGAAGTGTGACAGAGCATAAAGTGATCAAAGGTTAAAAAACACCTGTCTATGTGTTATTTCTACAAGAAAGCATCTAACTGGTATGGTATCTTATTGATACATTTATCTAAATATTCATTTGCTTTATGTATATATTGGTACTTCTTATTGAAAAGTCAAGACTAGGGATTGGGGATCTTTTGATGATAAACAAATACATGCATACCACACAGGTTTCACATACCTAAAACACTAATGCACATGTACTGTAACTATGCAATCCAGCTGTACATATCTATATAGTTAAGCACTTCACAATTTTCAAAGATAAAAACTTTGCCGTTTTTGACAAAAAAGTACTGGGAAAGAATCCTTCACAAATATTTTTAACACAGGTTACTAAAAAATTATCTGGCTATGCTATTTGATATCTTGATTTTTAGAGTTCTTCAAATTGAACTTATACATGAATGTTATGACAACTATTTTGGGTATAATTCTTCCAATAAAACATTTAAGTTGCCAAATTAATTACATGACTAACATACTGAAGGTTGTCTATTTTATCAGATCTTTTTAAAAAGGAAGTGCTCAAAATAGAAATGGTGGAAATATAATTAAAAGTAATAAAGATGGATTATTTGTATTATATAATACTCAAACTGCATTCTTATAATGACTGCTAAAAGCCTTCATTACACAGCCAGGTTTCGTGTAAACTACAATATTTCTTAGAATTTCAGTTGCTTATAGATTTTTCATCAGGTATATGCTTCAACATTATCTGTAACTCAGACTGAGAGTAATGGATATTAATGTAGACTGGGTTATGTGTGGTGCATACCCACTTCACACAAAGAGCAATTATTTACAACCTTTATTAATTTCACAAAAGATTGAAATGACATACTATACTTTTTTAAAATAATCTCCCTGGGTGATTATTAAAAGAAAATGCTTCCGGGTTGATTTGGGGGTGTGTGGTAATTATTAGAGGGGGTGATTATTGGAGAGAGGGCGATAATTGATTTATGTTGTATTCTTGACTTATTTTTTTTCAAAGCCTTTTTGATAAAGAAGATTTTAAAGACTTGTAGCTTATCAATAAATTGTTTTTTTGTAATGCAAAAAAAAAATTCGATTAAAAGTATACAAATTTCCAGACGAAAAGCTTAATAAAGAAAATATGGGGAAATATTACTAATAAATAGTATTGTAATACATTTTTTTAATACCCAACAGCTCTTTTAAGAGCAAACACATCACCCAGAAAGAGTTAATCAACTACTCACAACAATGACATAGTAAAAAGTAATACACAATAATTCAAAGGTCTTCAAATTACCACCCCAGAGCGATTATTGGAGAGGGGGCTATTATTAAAAATTTATCTTTGTCCCCAGAAGGGTCAATTATTAGGGGATAGTAACTGTTTTAGAAGGAATGACTATTAGAGGAAATATGGTATGCCTATATTATTTAAATATTATTCGAACTCTGGTCTGACCATGCATTTTGATACTCCTGTTGGACTCCGATAACTAGGGGCTATTCAGTAACCTGAGAAAACCAACCAGATTAGAAGTGAACCAAAATAAACTATTCTCCAGTGTTATGTAATCTAACAATCTGATTAAATCCATTTGTTAGTATTCTGTACCTTCTCACCTAAAGTCTGGGCTTTGCCATAATCAATTATTGTTGCTGCAATCCTTGAATTTAACATAGATGAATAAATATATGATTAAACTTTTGACCAATCAGGGAACAGCTTTTCTATATTATTTGGCTATGTGTGTAATTGACCTATTTCACTAGCTGCCTGTTTTTACATCCTAGTCTGGAATTGAACATTGTTGCTTTTTCACCTATTTAATGCAAGTTGCAATCTTAAATACAGTGGCCCGAGTTATAAATGATTTGTAGAACAAGTCGACAATTTAACAACACACTGATTTAGTAAAAAGGTTGGGTTGTTAATTTATGGGTGTAGTCAATACAATAACTCCTCATTTTCACTAAAATAACGTGTTGTAAACTTGCTGTAACAACTCGACAACATAGCATTGGTATTTTTAATTGAAATAGCATGTTGTCAACTTGATTTTGCAAGATCACAACTTGACTATAGGACCACCATACTTAACAAGTTAAAAAAAAATAATCAAAACATACTGAAAATCAGTTATTTTACCTGCACCTACACTTACTGACATCCTGGTTGATTTCTGAGAATTCTGAACCAAATTATGCTATAAATTTCTATGTTAACTACCAGTCACAGAATTAAAATAATATCAAAATTGTATTTGGTTTTTGAAACTATAATTAAGTTTTTGTTATTGAAATAGAATTCTGAACCAAGTGTTCTGTTTATATGATGTCACCATGTTGTGGGATAATAATAATGGAGTATTTTGATGTACATATAAATAACTTAATTCCTGACTGACAGCTGAGGCTGAATTACAATTGAATTATACAATGCATAGACTGCATAATCAGACTATTAAGGCAATTAAGTACCTGAAGTTGATGATGAGCAATTACCCTAGAACTGTTCATAACTTTCCATCAAAATCTATACTGTTTTGTTACAATGCTTTAGAATCACTGGATAGTACCCACAGTCTCACCTTGGATCAATTGATATAGATTTCTATTATTTAATCATCATTTTGTTGCCGCAACAACATTACCAGAAGTCCAATCAAATGAAATCCTGTGTGCACACAGGATCTAAATCATCAATCCAATTTCATGGACAGTTCTATGGCCAATAAATATCAACTTCAAAACATCAGTTACAGTATGTTATAATCCTATATAGCTACATACTAATTGGACCTTGAATTTGTCTGTTAATCAGCCAAATGTGACATTAGATTTTTTATCAAAAACCTTCTGGGCATTCAGTACAAATTCAAACACTGCAACCAGGACTAACATGCTTCTTATAATTTTGCACCATAGTGATGTGAATATTGTAACAGTCCAAAAAGTTGAAACCTTGATTGTTGAATCAGAGTGCTTGACAACAAAATACAGCAAACAATGTTCAATATGGATATTAATTATATCAAAAACTGACTCAATTTCAACCATATATAACCAATATGGGTAGTATGGGTAGCAAAAATATCCACCAAAATAACACCTATGCTCTACTTTTCCATGTGTATCACCACAATCTTGTATTAAATAAACCTTTCCTATATTTGGAGACCTGCTTGCTTTGACCTTACCAAATACAGGTCACCAGGGAAGATAAGACTTCTTGATAATGCCTCTTTGACCATCCGATTAGCTTGTCCACAGGAGCAATGGATAAACAAATGTTTTCTCATGATAAAAACTACATATTACAAGTACAATGCTTTATAAATTAATATTTTTCAGTACACATATACCATTAGACCACACAAAAACGGCAAATACATGTGTACCATACTCAACAGGAAGACAAGACATAACATACTAAAAAGTGATCCAGGAATTTTGAAGGGCAATCATTTTCTAAATTTTTACACTTGATCTATTGCTGAAGTTGCTGGATACATGCTCCATTTATAATCACTATGCTTATGTCATATAGAGATTCATAAAGAGAGTGTAGTCTGGGGATTGTAATACTGTGATTAGTACTCTAGTATTTTAGCACAAATTTTATAAAAATAATCAAAGTTATTTAAAAGTTCTCCATACAAAAGTATCCTGTATTGTGATGTAACTGAGTATTAAAGTACTGTACTCACACAGCACTCAAATTAAGGTCATGTGGTTCCAACCTTGTTCATCTCACAAGGCATACACTTTGTATCATGATCGTCAACTACTTAAAATGTCTGCTGTACCATCAATTTCATGATAAAGGTGTACATGATTAAACACAAATGAATAGTTTCTCTTAAGTTTCTTGTACGGATAGTACGGAAACATAATTTCAGACAAATTATTGTTATGTACATGTATGTGTCAACACCTTATTCTATAAGCACCAATACATAACATAAGCTGTAGTATAAAATTTAGCTTTAGTTTAGCATTATAGTATCAAATCACCTATTTATCTCATACAGCTGGTGATCGAAGTCAACTATTATTTATTATCTAATGAATACCTTTACTCTGTTCAGACAGCAAATGCTTGACAACAATGTAATAAAATGCAAAAATAAACTATTATTTTCATGCCATGTGTCGTTCGTAAAACATGTTAGATACCTAATTAGTGATGAGTAATAACCTAAATATGATTTAAATACCAACGCATGTAGGAAGTTTGCACAACTTTTTTTAAATTAAAGTGTACAACATACAATTTAAGATTTAAACCACGCACGGACCGATACAGTAGTAGCTGTTTTTACCTGATGTAAGGCATCAATAAAGATCCCTTTCCATTTCTGAGCGTTTTCTTCTGACTCAAAGTCGTACATTCCGTGGTCTTGAGATTGACTTGGTGGCGAAAACATGACCAGGAATGGAGAATAGTTTTAAGATGACAGAACATTAACAGAATACAGTCCTTGATGGCAGCATTTTCGAACCCGTTAGATAACTTATTAATTATACAAATAACCCATACAGTATCTATAGTTAATAAGTTGCATACTAGTCCGATCACATGCTAATTATCCACCACAGATGCACTAATATTAATAAAGCAATTAAGTTAATGATTTGTAACCAATTTTTGCTTCCGTGATCCAAATACCGGAATCAACTAATACGCATGCGCAATGTAAATGAAGACAGCTACTGTTTCAAAAGTGAAGATAGTACCTAACATGTTTGTAAAACCAATTTGGACTTCAGCATCTTTTGCCGGATCGCAGTTTACTCAGTTGTTTAGTTTTGGGTTTGTTATTTGATGGGAGTAAAATCATTATTAGCAAGAGAAAATGTCTTGCTTGGCGCTTGGACGAAATATCTTGAGCTCGTCGGACTCTGAAAGACTCAAAGAGTCTCATCGATGTGATTGTGAAATCATTCATAATCATAAATTCATATACGAAATACCTCTTAATTGTTTCTAAGTGCTATTAATAACTCTAAGGATATCCTGCTAGTAACTAAAATTTTCTCTTTTATATCTTATTCTACTGTTTATAATTATTAACACATCGAAACAAAAAAAAATCCATGCACGTTGTACTTGTAGATTTCAACTGTGTATGGTCTAGGAGCAAGAGCCAAGATCCTCCAAAGAATCCAAGACGCTATGGAAGATCATGATGAAATTGTAGATGTGATTACATTAGCTACCAATGCTGTGCAAGCCCAAGAGAGATTGTTGCTTGCTCTTAAAACACAGAAAGTTGAAACAGCACAAAAGCATGTAAATTTGGAAGGTAATTTGGTCGAGTAATTGTGTGGTTTTATTTTGATTTACAAAAAATGTGATGACAATCTCCGTCACGTCCGCATCCCGGGAGGTACTTGATAGAAAAGTTGGTACGAGTGTGCAACCCTGGGTAAAAAACCCTGACCCAGTGGTAAATAAAGATCACCAAAATATACCCTGTCGTAAATGAAAAATATATCCTGTTGTATAATAACTCGCTATAATATAATAGATATATATGCCCTGTGTAAAATTTGCTTGTAAGTTATATACCCTGTGGTAAATAAACATGGAAAAATTTGTAAACCTAAATTTTTCGTACCTGTCGTAAATGCATGTTCCAAGAAATACACCCTGTGGTAAACGAATATTTTTGAAAATATACCCTGTGGTCACGGTAAATATGGGTTTGAGAAAAGTGAAAAACATACCCTGTGGTAAATGTGGAGCTGAAAAAAGGTCCCTATTGGGCGGCACAAATATATATATATAGTGACTGTTAATGACATTACCCCGGGCACGAGTCAAAGGGATGTTGTTTTTTCAACCATGCAGGCACGAAACATGCATTCCACACTAAGGGTATATGTTTGGCAAAATATTGGCTAAAGGGGTGTTTTACGAGGAATGAAAATCTTCCAAAGGGCATGTTTTCACTATTCAGATGCGAAAATCAGGGTGGCTGAACCTGCACGGCTACGTGTTTACTTGTCTGATTTTTACTGAGTGAGGTCTGCTAAAAGGTCACTTTTTCAGCCTGCAGGGATGCTTTTTTTAGGGGCTTTTTTTAGCACCTAGCTATGTTCGAGCATGTGCAACCGTCCTTTACAAAAGTGAACCCTCCCTGTATGATCCTTTAAGTACATATTTTACAGTTAAAAAGCAAACCACTTCATTGCTAGAGAATGCAAGAACAGTAAAAGGAATGCTGGAAGGCACATGCATAAAATGGACGGCATTTGATTTTCCTCCCGAAAACTTGATGTATTTAAAGCAGTTATCTCTTATGCATGTTCCTGGTTCATTCGATGAGATAATGAGGGCTGAGTTTGAGAACTTGATCAATGGTTGCTTTCAAGGTAAATTGTAAAGAAGTATAAAATACCGGTGTCCCACCTGTAGTTAACATATCTAATGGACATTGCAATGTTAAGTAATTTTTATTTTTGAAATATAAACTTAAATATATCATACTAGGTATATCAAAAAACCATGTAATAGTCTAATATACAAGACATGTATTTGGCTACTCAGAGGACATGATAGAAAATACGTCACTTTTGACTCTGTCTTACTATATGCACATGGAGAAATTTTCTTGAATAATCAAGTTGTCTGTAATTGTTCTTAGGAGACAGCCAAAAATGTTTATTTTACAGAAATGGATGATGAGTACAAGCTTAAAATATTTGGGAAAAATGAGAGATGAGATAATTATGCAATTTTTATATTTTGCAGGGAAATGTCAAAGGTTGCTGTTTTCTGCTATATGTACCTGTCCATGGTACAGGGCAAGCCAGTATGAAAGAGGACAGCAGGCCAAACATAATATAATATTCATAGTTTTTGTTTCGAAGACTGATGAATACTTTTGTCCAGTTGATCTTCACAAGAAGGAAGAGAATAGTGTAGTTGATTTGGTAAGTTTCAACTAAAAAGTGAATTTCGTCTAACAGATGTATCCTATAACAGTTCTAGATTATCAGGTGCAAGTAAAGTGCTTAGACTAACAATTTTTGTATCCAAGAAAGATATATTTTAACACATAGATACTGTAATTTATTTGCCAGTTAAAGATGTACTTGTTACAAAATTAAAGCTACAGTAAACTGACAATATAAATGAAGTATAGTGACAGTGAAGTTAAATGAAGTTCGTGAATATTTCTTACTTACTATAACCCATGCATTGAGAATCAAAATGTATTAATATGAAACTTGTGAACTCGAAGTGAGCTTTTTAGCTGTTATATCTAAAATCAGGTGTTCATGCTTAACGTTTCTGTCTGTTAACGACATCTCGTGTTAAGAATCATGATTTATGAGTGCTGTTGTTGCTGCAAACGATGATATATGTCAGATAATTATGGTTTTGGCTGCTGAGATTGTTGATTCCCAGAAAATTAGTACTCATTTTGTTCTTTTATTTTCTGTTAGTGACTGAAAAAGCATAGAAGCAATTTGAAAATTTTCTTTAGACAAACTGTGCAAATTTGAAAACTTGTTTTTGCAATATAATGTTTAATTCTAAAATGTCTGCTAGCACCAAAATATGATTATTTATCTGACTAGTTTTCGGATGAAATAGTTATGGTTGTTTTGGTTTCAGGGATGGTTATATGCTGTTGAAATATCACATTTTGCTCGTTATCTTGCTAAGGGTAAGACTAGATTTGTGGAAGCAGTATTTCTCCCAGAATGTGCAGTTATTTACCAATCTCAAGACTGGCAAATGCTACTGAACCAGTTAGACAATAATAAAATCATAGGTATGTATACAGACCTCTCAGGTGCTTTGGTTTCCAGAAACTGTTTCCAGTAGGACCGCAAGCAATTCAGTCACAAAACAATAACTATCCTTCCCTTTTGTATTTTGCATTATAGACACTTACTTTCATGTACATCTAGATTATTTTTTATTCATTTTAGTTTTCAACAGAATCTGTAATCAGATTTATTCCTAAAAGATTGTTTTTTATATTTATACGCATTTCCCTATATAAAGTCAAAAATTACAAATTGGTAGAAACTGCTTGTCAGCTTCGTTTGATTTACTTACCTGGGAGGTACTTTGTTATCATTTTCTGGTAACCTGCCACCTGGCCCCAAAATTCTGGGTAGCACTAAAAATATGCCCATATTTATACCAAAACCACAGTAAAATCCGGTCAACCCCTATAGTAGAGTAGTAGTCAACCTGGAGTAGATAGATTTGTATTAAGATTATTTTTACAAGCGATCGCAGAAAATGATATTAAAATTTCGAACCGTGATTGAAGATTATCTTTATCATCTGCATTGACCACAAAATAATAACCCGAGTTGATATCTAAAACATGAAAGACTACCCATAATCAGATTGGAGGAAATTGTATCCCATATTTATACCGGGAAGAATGAAATTGGGACTGTTCTGTGTGGCAAACCCCCAGAAGGGATTACATAGAGACCCCCGGGCACATACACAGTGGAGTGACTAAATTGAGTAACTTAACACCTAATTAACCAATTTTCATGTCACTTAAATACAAAGTAACAAAGGAATTAATTATTAAAGATGAATCATGATTCACAATAAGCTATGTAACGGAAATCGAAGATTCAGTAAATGATTCCACATTTTTTAACTTTCATAATTTTTAGCATTATTTTTGGTATGACAGGATTTTTTTAATGCCAAAACTAACACAAATCTTTTAGATTATTTTTTTGGTTTTTCCTAAAATTTGTACAGATTTGCTAATGTTATTGCTGTCATTGACATAGTTTGGAATTTGTAGTATCATAGTTAAAATTTATTAACATTAGAGCTTGTACCCAGTTGAAATATTTGGAGAATTTCTGTAGATATATTTTTGCAGGTTTGCGAGGTTTTTTAGAAGAATGTCGAGGTCAGGCTGTTGGTAGAATTGGCAAGAAAAATAAGAAAGGATATTTTAAATTGAAAGGTTCAGCCACACTATATGATTTTTGTGGATCATGCAGGTACAATTTCAAGAATGTACAGTATTGTATGAATGTTATGTCTCTACTATTAAAAAGTACTTTCAAGGGAAACCTGAACATTATTATATTTGCAAGGGAAATGGGTTAGGAAAAATTTGAATTATACATGAGTTAATTTTATTATGGAGGCCAATTAGAGAAGAGGTGCCAAACCATGTTCAGGTCTCCCCCTAGTTATAGTTTGTAATGGTAAAGTTAAAGTCTTGAGATACATTGAGGTGTACATATCTTTAAACCTATGTCTTTGTAATAAAAAATGAAGAGATAGACAGTACATAAAAGTATTTTAATAATTGAAGGTAATACTCTATTATGTACAATTCATGGGGCTAAAGAAATATAATTTGGACTTGTTTTTACTTATTTTCCTAACCTATTCTACTTGTTATATCACAAATTAAATATTTTAAAATAGTACCAGGTTTTGTAATACTTATAATTTTGTCCATGCCTACTTATAGTATCCCTTCTTATTTGTGGATTCCTGCAAAGACTAACTGCAGTTCCACTGAAAAATTACTTGGAAGAAAGTAAGCTTTCATAGAAAATTGATCTCTGTTTGACTTCTTTGTATTTAATCAACTTTTGGCTGATAAAAGGTCAACTTCATATCACATTATTACTTTCATTTGAATAACAAATCATATTCAGTCAGTGTTAATAAATGTTATGCCTTTGTATATTTCAGATTGCTACAGCATGCTGTGCACTCTCTGCACCACGAAAAATTAAACCTGCTGTCTACAGACAAAGCTAGTCACCCATTGGCTGAAGAAACTGTGAAAATAATCACAGCTTTATACAAAGAGGATCGCAATTATACCAAAGACCATCTTTTTGATATAATACTTCGTTGGAAACGTATGATTGATGAAAAAATGGTGGATACAAAATTTACGCAACCACCTGTTATTGAACATGTGGTTGGTTCATGGCTGATGCACGTTTACTTGGAAGGGAGGATTTTAAGAAATCCACAGGGTAAAACTATGACTTTCATTAATATGCCTTCAGTTGTAATTTTGTGTTTTCCATTTACGTGTAAAATTTAATTTCACTTTGTGAAATTCTTGAAACATTTGTGTGTGGTTATTGATTGAATATTTTTTGTAAAGAATAAATACATATCTTGTATATTGTGTGTGTGTATGTTCATCCGTCCATAGCAAATTTACAAATGAACAAAATTACCTAATTGTTATATAATACAAACCATTTGGAATGTTCCTGAATATTTCAAATAGCTGAACATTTGACCTTTACCTGTCCTTTTGACCTCAACATCATAATACTAGGCACTAATGCTCTTCTAGTGTTTATGCTACTGCTTTGTTGGCTGTAATTTTAAATTCTTTAGATTTTTTTTATGTCTCAATTCCAGCCATTGATGAGAAGAAGCGTACTCTTCTTATATCTTATATGAACAAAATTGGCGGAAGTGTTGCAAAATTGGACCCAACGCAAATCCTAATGATTGCACAAGCTGGAAGTCATTTGTATAATTTAGCTACTCCTCAGAGTGATCAAGATTTTGTTGTAGTTTATGCAGAAAAACCAGAGGTTAGAAGATATTATAACCTCCACATGCATAGTAAATAATGTATATATTTATTATTAAATACTGGCCATGCACTGTTTTCGTGTATACTAATTTACATAATTGGCCATGGCAGATTTAGAGTTGGATCACATGTAGTAGAAGACTACAATGTATTTATTAAGTCACTTTTTTCCGGACTACAGGAGTTTCTCATTTGACAAGATATCTCCTGGTTTTGAGATCATTACTCATTTGTTGAAGAATAAACATATCTGAAATTTCAGAATTCCCCTTTTTCAAAGCCAACATGCAACCTTTTCTATCATCACAACAGGTTTTTAAAATAGATATGTTTCCATCTGCATCATATAAATAATTTTGAAATGCAATTTCAAGCTTTGATAAAATTCATTAAATTTCTATTTCATTAGAATGCTAATAAAGTGTCTTTATGACATGTGTTTTGTTATTGTGTTTTTGCTGTTGCAGAATGTATATTCATCTTGTGGTAGATTGAAAGAATGTACAGAGAGCAGAGGACCAGAGAAAGAATTTGAATATGGTGCTTATGAAGTGCGTCTATTTTGTGAGATGCTTTGGAAAGGAAGTGTGGTAATTTTGGAGGTATTTGTAATTGAGTATTTCCTGGTGTATAAAATGTGGTTGAACATGTGTACCCAAATTAAATAATTTATTATACCCAGAATATTTGGAAGCTGAAATGTGAATCTGTAAACTTGAATTAATCACCAGATTTTATGAAATTTAGAAAGTTACAGTAAATACACCATTGTACCCGCTAGACATACAATACAATATAACACAGTTCATAAAATTTTATTTGTATTTTGGATAATATACATAATCAGTTCCCTTTGTGAACAAGAATAAAAACGTTTCAAGCAATTGTTAATATTTTGAAACAAAAATAGGCAAAATAACATTTCCACAATATACCATATGAAAATTGAGAATTTGAACTTTTACATATTTTTTACACACATCCTCCACATGATTTTGGACAATGCAGTTTCATCCATGCTGCCCATTGTGCAAGCTTACAATAGCCTCTTGCAATATACTGTTGACACAGTGCTTCAAACCCAGGCTTATCATTACAAGGAGAATCATTTATATTGTTAGAAACTCCAGTATTTGATTTGCATAATCCACAAGCTTTTGGACAATTCTTCTGTAATAGTAGATTATCTGTACAATCCCCCACTCCTATTGATTGGCATGTGGAGTTTTCATTCACACAAGGCTGAGCAGAAGCTGTAGTTGGTTTTACCATTGTTGATGTGAGTAGACTGGTGAGTAATGATGTTGAAGACTGAGTACATGCTCCACAAGCTTTTGGACACATATCTTTAACCCAATCATCACTTCCACAGTCTCCCGGGCCAAAAGACTTGCATACTTTATGTAGGTCAGTGCAATTTGTTTCTGGTTGCATAGTCGCCTGTTCACTAGTAATGGTACTTGTTTTGGTGATACTTGTAGTGGGAGAGGGAGATGTAGTTGTAGTTGTTTGTGATGCTTGGGTGCATAGATTGCAGGCTAAGGGACATAGAGATTGCATTAGAGCATCATCTTTACAGTCACCAGTTCCTAAAGATTTGCAAATTGTGTGATTATCTACACAAGGTGCGACTGTAGTTCTTGATTCAGTAGTAGTAGTAGCAGCTGTGGTTGTAGTTGGTGTTTTAGTTTTTGTCAGCTCTTCAGCTGCACCTGATGTACCTGGTGGTGTACATATACCACAGGCTAAAGGACACAGAGATTGCATTATTGCATTATCTTTGCAATCACCAGTACCTAAAGTCTTACAAATCCTGTGATTGTGTACACATGGTAAGGCTGTAGCTCTGGATTCAAATGCAGTAGCAGTTGTTGGTGTTGTATTTGTAGTCATCACTGGTGTCCCAATAGTTGTGTGGACGGGAGTGGGAGTTACAGAAAATGTAGAGTTTGTATTTCCACAGAAACCACAACTTTTTGCACAAAAAGAAGTCATCCATGCCACTTGGTTATTGTCCTTACACATGCCTTGACTTACCATGACCTGGCAACTAGGAGTCCCATCTTCACAATATTCTGTTTTACTTGTAGTTGGTGTAAATGTTAGTGATGTGCATTTACCACAAGCTTGGGGACAATGAGATTGTACTGTCGCATTATCTTCACAGTCACTTGTGCCTAAAGATTCACAAATTTTGTGGTTATCTTTGCAAGGGATTGCTGTGGTTGTTTTTTCAGATATAGTAGGCATTGCAGTAGTTGGTGTTGTAGTTGTAGCAGGCTGTATTGGTGGTGTGCAAATACCACAGGCCAAAGGACAAAGAGACTGCATTATGGCACTGTCTTTACAGTCGCCATTACCTAACATTTTGCACATCTTGTGGTTATCTTTGCAAGTAATTGCTATAGTTGTTGTTTCAGATATAGTAGGCATTACAGTAGTTGGTGTTGTAGTTGTAGCAGGCTGTATTGGTGGTGTGCAAATACCACAGGCCAAAGGACAAATAGACTGCATTATATCATCATCTTTACAGTCGCCTTTACCTATCATTTTGCACATCTTGTGATTATCTTTGCAAGTAATTGCAGTAGTTGTTGTTTCAGATGTGGTAGACATTGCAGTAGTTGGTTTTGTAGTTGTAGTTGGTGTTGTAGTTGTAGCAGGCTGTATTGGTGGTGTGCAAATACTACAGGCCAAAGGACAAAGAGACTGCATTATAGCATCATCTTTACAGTCACCTTGACCTATCATTTTACACATCTTGTAATTATCTTTGCAAGGAATTACTATAGTTGTTTTTTCAGATGTGGTAGATGTTGCAGTAGTTGGTTTTGTAGTTGTAGTTGTAGCAGGCTGTATTGGTGGTGTGCAAATACTACAGGCCAAAGGACAAAGAGACTGCATTATGGCATCATTTTTACAGTCGCCTTTACCTAACATTTTGCACATCTTGTGGTTATCTTTGCATAACACAGCTGTAGTTGTAGTAGCAGCAGCATTTGTTAAGGGTACTGTTGTTAGGGCACATATACCACAAGCTGCAGGACAAAGAGTTTGAGTCACTACATCATCTTGACAGTCATTAGGCCCAAGAGTCTTACAAGTATGATGTTTGTCTGCACAAGTAATAGGTATAATTGGTGTCCCAATAGTGGTGATAACAGGAGTGGGAGTTACAGAAAATTTAGAGTTTGTATTTTCACAGAAACCGCAACTTTTTGCACAAAAAGAAGTCATCCATGCCACCTGGTCATTGTCATTACACATGCCTTGACTTACCATGACCTGGCAACTAGGAGTTTCATCCTCACAATATCCTATTTTTCTTGTTGGAGAAATTTTTGTAACTGAAGTAGTGACGATGGTAGAAGAGGATTTATAATTTGTATTTGCACAAAAGCCACAACTTTTGGCACAGAATGATCTCATCCATGCAACCCAGTCATTGTCAGTACATATGCCACCAGAAGCTACCATAACCTGACAACTGGGACTTCTATCTTGGCATACAGCTGTGTTAATGGTTGTTTGTGGTATTTTAACCGTAGTTGCTGCAGTTTCTGAGCAAAATCCACAAGATTTCAGACAATTTTCAGTCATCCACGATTTCCAAAAACTGTCACTACAATCACCTTGTGCTGCCATGTAGGTACAGCTTGAACTTTTATCTTTGCAGGGACTCATTGTTGTTATTTGGTGTGTAGGTGTTGTACTGTTAGTGGCATGGCACATTTTGCAAGATTTTGGGCAAGTGTTTATGATGTCTGCAGTACAATCACCTGATCCTAAATGTATGCACAGTAAGCTTTTATCTATACAGTGGTTTGAACCAGTGATAGTATTAATGACAGCAGTTACATTGACCCAGCCATTTTTTCCTGTAACTGTATTTGAAGTTGGTGTTACGTTATAAACTTGGCCTCCCCCTGTAATTGTCTTGATAACTCCTGTTACTATACTTAGTCTAGTAGATGCAACGGGATTTCCTTTGCCTGTCACCGTGAAAGATGTTGGTGTGATATTTAGTGTCTTTGTGGTAGTTTTTGGACTGCTGCATATTTTGCAGGTTTTTTGACAAAATGAAGCCAGTACTTTATTTTGCTTGCAGCTGTCAGGACCTAAACCAATGCAAGAGTTACTAAGGTCTTTGCAAGGTTGTGATGTAGTAGTAGTAATAGTAGTAGTAGTAGCAGTAGTTGCTGTTTTTGATGTCAACTGGCCTTTACCAGTAAGTGTCTTGGAAGATGGCGTAACATTTATTAGGACACCATTCTTGTCTGTGATTGTTTTTCTAGTTGGTGAAATATTTATAATATTTCCATTTTTATCTGTACCTGTCTTTGGTGTAATAGGTGAAGTGTTAACTGTGCAAAGTCTGCATGCAAGTGGACAATTTTCAGTCATCCAGATTTTCCAGTCATTAGATATACAGAAACCCTGTGCTACAAGAACACTACAGCTAGGATGTTTGTCTGAACAATTTATTGTTTGTACAGTACCTGTTATCAAATAGGGAGTAGTTTTTAGAACTGTGGTAGTTGCTGGCTTTGTTGGTGTAGTTTGTGAGGTTGTATGTTTCAGTGTAGTTTTTGAACACCACCCACAAGATACTGGACAGTTTTTAATCATCCAGTTCTGGAAGTCTTGTGAGTTACAACTTCCCTGAGCTGCAAGATTTGCACAACTTGCAGTTCGGTCTAGACAGTGCTGCTCAGGAATTTTTGGAGAAACAACTTTAGATTCACCTGTGGTGGTAAAAGGCTTCATAATGCTAGTAGTGAGTGGTGTAGTAGTAGTTGGAGTAATAGTAGTACTAGGATCAGTAGTAGTCACAGCCTTTGATGTTGTAATTGGTGCAGCTGTAGTTATACTGGGTGACATTGTTGAAGAAATCTGAGCTACTGTTGTTGATCTAGTTTTGACAGGGGTAGATGATTTCGTAGCTGCAATGCAGTATCCACATGTTAGGGGACATTTAACTTTCATCATATCTTGGGTTTGTTGATTGGAGCAATCATCGCTGCTTATGAGTTGACACATAGAAGTTGTATCATGGCATGGCATTTCTGTTGTTGTTGTTGGTGGTGGTAAACAAAAACCGCAGGATAATGGACAACTAACAGTCATAAAATCTTTGAAAACAGATAAAGTGCATGCACCTTGAACAGCAAGAGTGTGACATCTCTGACTTGTATCTATGCAGGTTTTGTTATTAATTATAGGAGTTACTTCTATTGTTGTTGGAACTATAGTAGAAGTTGTGGTTGATGTAGTTGTGGCTTTAGGAATACAGTGTCCACATGTTAATGTACACTTGGCTTTCATCATGTCATGTGTTTGAGGATTAGAACAATCATCCTTAGCCAGATATTGACATAGTCTGCTTGTGTCAACACATGGCTTTTCTGTTGTTGTATCTGTTGGGTAGCAGTATCTGCATGATAAGCGACAACTGACCACCATATAGTCTTTGAAGATTGGTGAAGCACAAGCCCCTTGATCTACAAGAGATTTGCAGTTATGACTTATGTCCATACAAATTTTAGTAGGGATGGTTGTTGGTGTAAATGTTGTAGTTGTCTGCTTAGTGATAGTCACTGGTACTGCAATAGTAGTTGGAGGCATAGTAGTGGTTATTGATTTAATGGTAATTTTTGGTGTATTGCTTGTTGGAATAAAGCTAGAAGTTGGTGTAATGCTAAAAGTTGGTTTAGTGGTAGTTGACACTGGTAACGTTGCATGGCATAAGCCACAAGTGTGTTGACATTCAAGTAGCATTAAGATACGGACTGTCATATCAAAGCAGTATCCTTTTTGTTTGTAAGAGTGACAGTTAGAAATTACATCTTGGCAGATTTGTTTGTGCGTTGTATGTTTTGTTTTGCAATAGCCACATGAATTTTCACATGATGTTCTTAAAATGGAAGCATACTTGTGAACACTACATGGACCTTGTGCTGCAATGGTTGTACAAACTGTGGATTTATCAATACAAGGTCTTTCTGTGGTAGTTAGAGGTATGGATGTAGATTTTGTGGGTAAATTGGTGTTATTAGTCGTTAATGTAGCTATGGTACTAATTGTTGGTGTGACTCCCCCACAGAAATTACATGCTGCTTTACAGTTTATATACATCTAATCTTTTAAGTCTCCATCACTATTACATAAACCTTGCGATTCAAACAAATTGCAATTTGTACTCTTATCAATGCAATCACATCTGTTGCAAGATTTACGACAATTTTTATGGACAAAGTCTTTCCATTGTGGGGAAGTGCAGGCACCTTGTTTAACAATTACTTCACAGTTCATAATATCATCAAGGCATGGTGCAGTGCTTGTTGCAAGAATTGTTGGCAATGTGGTCGTTGTTGAAACACAAAAGTTGCAAGATTTTTGACATTTGTTTTTCATGAACTGAGCCAAAGTAGACGAGGAGCAAAGACCTCCTGTTGCAAAGAAACTGCAGTCGGAAGATTTATCAATGCATGTGTCAGTGATTGTTTGCGTTACAGAAATAGTCAATGGTAGTGTTGTAGTAGCAGTTGTTGTTCTTGCGGTAGTGACCGGGTTTGTAGTAGTGCTACGAGAAGGTAGGGTTGCATAACATAAGTCACAAGTGTGCTGACATTCAAGCATCATTAGAACCCTAATAGACATATCACTACAGTATCCGTTTTGCTTGTACATTTTACAGTTTGAAACAACATCTTGGCAAATTGGCTTATGGGTTATAGTTTTTGTTGTGCAATAACCACAAGATTTTCCACATGAACTTCTTAGAATAGTAGCATACCTATGAGCACTACATGGACCTTGTGAAGCAATACTTCCACAAATTGTCACTTTGTCAACACAGGGTTTTTCTATAGTGGTCGTCAGAATAGCTGTACTACTTGGTGTATTGCTTTGTGTAGTAGTAGCAGGCGTAGTGGAGATAGGAGTTGTTGTTTGTATAATGGGTGTTATAACTGTGATGTCTTCACATAAACGGCAGGATTTAGGACAGTATGTAGCCATCCAAATTGAAAATGTAGGGTTAGAACAGTCTCCTTGTTGCATGTACTTTATGCAGTGTTGATTCTTATCAACACAATTTGCAATTCTTATAGTAGTTGATGGCACTGTTGTAGTTGGTTTAATGTTAGGTGGTATAGTTATATGGCAGTAACCACATGTTTTCTGGCAAAGCAGTAACACAGATAAATCAAATCTAACATTAGGGTCAAAACATACTCCTTGATTTTTCATGTGTCCACAATTTTTCAATATGTCTGTACAGATAGGAGGTGGTTTGGTGATGGTAGATGTAGACGTACAGACCCCACATGATCGAGGACAGTTAAATCTCACATGTTGAAAAAATTCTGAATCTTTACAGTAACCGTGTTTCTGAAGACTATGACAAATATTTAGTTTGTCAAAACATGGATGAGTAGTTGTAGTTGGAGGAAGGGTAGATGTTGTGATTGGAGTTGATGTGGTTAGTGGTGGAATAGTAAACTGGCAGTATCCACAAGTTTTCTGACACGATAGCAATAGGACAAGGTCAAATTTAATGTTTAGGTCAACACAGCGGCCATAGCTTTTAACAGATGCACAATTTGACGCTGTGTCTGTGCAAATAGGGGGAAATTTGATTATGGTAGTTGTGGGTGTGCATTTTCCACATGATCGAGGGCAATCAAACTGAACATTAGTCCGATATCGGGGATCAGTGCAGTATCCATGTTGCCGAAGACTTGGACAGATACTTACCCTGTCAAAGCAGGGATCAGGTGTAGTAGGAATTGTAGGTACAGTTGGAGTAGTTAGAGGTGGTACAGTTATGTGGCAGTAACCACATGTTTTCTGACATGATAGTAATGCGATTATGTCAAACTTTGCCCCAAGGTCACCACATGTTCCTGCTTGTGACATTTGTTTACAACCCACAGCTGTATCTGTACAAATAGGTTTAGTAGTGATTGTTTTGGGTACACATTTTCCACATGATCTTGGACAACTAAGCTGAACATGATTTTGATATTTAGGATCATTGCAATACCCATTTTGCCAAAGACTCTCACAAATGTTTACTTTGTCAATGCATGGATCAGAGGTGGTAGTGGATATAGTAGTGGTTGTCGTAGGCGTAGTGTGACAGTAGTTACATGACAGTGGACAGCTCTCCCGCATATATTCTTTGCTACATTCTTTATCCACAGAAGCAAGGCCTGAACATTGCACACTATGATCAGCACAGGTATATTTTTTTGAAGGATCACACAACCCACATGTCTTACGACACCTGTATAACATGAAACTCTTCCCCGGTGTGTTACAATGATGTTTAAAATTGTAGCAGTCTGATAATTCGTCATAACATCGAGTAAAATCAACATCTGTAGTTGTTGGCATTGTAGTTGTAGTAGTTATTGTTGTTGTTGTTGGAGTACAAAACCCACAGGCCACTGGGCAGAAGTGCAACATGTGGTCTCGATACATAGAACAATATCCGTATTGTTTCAAAATGCCACAGTCCTGTCCTGTGTGTCTCCATTCCAAATCCCGACATTCTTTGAATCCTACTTCAGTTGTTGGATTACAAAAATTACAAATCTTTGGACACCTGCTCACCATTCTAGGTATATCAGCATAGCAACTTCCAAGACGAGCGAGTTCCATGCATTGACGTCTGGCTACTGTATCAGTACAAAATGTCCTACTTGTTACTGTAACTGTACAGAAACTGCATGCTTTTGGGCATATTTGTTTCATCAGGTTTCTTTCCGAATTCAAACATTTTCCAGCTTTAACAAATTCTGCACAATCTGAACTTGTGTCCACACATTTCTGTATTACAAACTCAGTTGTTGTTGATTGTGTTGTCGTGATTTCAGTAGTACAATGCTTGCATGATAGCGCACACTCTTTTCTCATCCAATCTTTCCATGTTGGCTCATAGCAGTCACCTTCTCGTGCAAAAGCTGGACAATTTACATCATTATCATAACATGTTGGTCGTGGTGTTGTTGGAGATGTTGGCGGTGGAGTACAAAATTTACACTGAACGGGACAATTTTGTCTCATCCAATTCAGGTGCTCACTTTTTTGACAAAAACCTTTTGTTACATATTCTGTACAAAACTCGCTTTTATCAGAACAGTCTGTTATAGGTGTAAGCGTTGTTGTAACTGGCTTTGGTGTAGCAACAGCTACTGGACCCCCACAAAATCCGCAAAAGCGTGCACAGTTACATCTGGCATAGTTAGTTGTATACCAGTGGTAACAGAAATTGTTCTTCCCACCATTTATCTGTGAATGATATGCACAGTTCGGTATCTTATCACAACAAGAGTAAGGCCACTGTCTCTTCTCCACTGGCATAAAACAAAACGGGAATATTCTAGATATTATATCACAGAAACAAAGTTGCTAATCTAGGTATTTTGTGATCTCCATAAGGCAGAATCCTCAGAAAGGCCTAAATTTTCTGAAATTATAATCACACATGTAGCTCACAAAGTATCAGGTTAGCAAATTTATTGTTAACACTTAATGAAGGAGAGTACTACAGATATTTGCAGAGAATAAAGTTTTGGATTTTTGCAGGTAAATGATTGTTTTACTGTTCAGTTATAGCATTCAAATCTAATAAATAATACACATACAAATATTTATTCAAGCATAAAGGAAGCTTAGTACAGAAAGTCCCTTACTACATAGAGTGGTACGTTTTAAACATACATACCCGCTGCTGTGCCAACAAAAAATAACAAAATTCCCAGCATCTGTATTAACATCATGATGCTTGCTGTTTTCACAGTTGGCAAGATTCCCGTAGGAGTACTGTGCCAAGTAGATAAGCATGCTTATATTACTTTATGCCCAAGACTGAGGCCCATGTTGGTGAATGTACTACCAATTCTGTATATCAATTTTAGTCATATCACAGTATATATAAGAATTTGTGAACACCTCACCTTTCTCGCCTCTTGGGAAATAACCAGACTGGACATTGTTATCTTATGTTAGGTGTATGATATAACAGATAATTAATGAATCTGTCATAGATTTATGATTGTGAAGGGCATTTGATATATATGTATAGCAGTTAAAAGCGAAAAATTGTCATCGGGAGTTACAAGCTAAATTCAGCATTATACATGCTAATTTTAAACAACAGAATAAAATGTGAAGTAAAGGGACAATTTGTGATCTGCCCTGATACAGTATATTTAATATCTAATTTGAATCCTTTGTTAAGGAATATGTTTTATGTTGTATATATAATTATGATTTTTCATTTGTACATTATTTTGCAGTTATTGTTTGCTGATGGTTTAGAATATACTAGTGAATCATGGGAGGTAGGTCGATTTTATGTATGTATTCACCCAGCTTTTCTTTTAACAGAAGTCTTTGCAAAATTCTTGTTTAGGAAGAGTTCGATAAACAATTTTCTTTTTGCATACCTGTTGTGTTATTCTTTTACCATTATTCTCTGGATAATAGCATGATTGAACAGCACTTTATTGTCCAAGCTATTTTAATTCAAGCACAATAATCTCTTGGTGGATTTAGATCCATGCTTAATTTCTATACTATCAACTGTAAATATCTAAACGTACCAGTAGGGCAAGACTAATATGTTATCAGCTGGTTTTAAAAAAGATTCATCCTTCAAACGCCGTGATTATTGAATACAGTGATTCTATCATAACTTTTTTTCTCTAACAGGAGTTAGCTACAAATAAAAGAGCTTTTATCACAGAAACAGCTATTAGACAGTATCTTGGGTTGATTAAAAACAATATTGTTATGATTGAAAACAAGAAGCATATGAATAGTTCTAGGGAGCGAAAACTGTTTTACCAGGTATTACTTTCTTGCACTACCATTTTGCTTAATTAATTGTCAGTTACACTACCTGTCGAAATTTTAGTGCCACTTTAATAGATGATATATGAAGGTGACCTAGAGATCGCAATTCTTAGGGGTAGCTGGACATTTGCGATTTTGCAAAAATTAAATTGAACTACCATTTTGCCAAGGGGGAGTTTATTTAACCTAAAATTTACCAACATTTAAGTTAGCAAATAGGCTAAAAACATAACCCACAAAATTATTCCCATTACTGGGGATATTTAAGTAACCTCCCCAGAGTCTAATCTAACAAAGAAAGATCACGAATATTACTGCCACAAAGACACTAAAGTTAAAAACCTCGTTGCAATGTGTGTAGACACATGATATTTTCCTAAAGGATCTTGTGCCAAGCTTTATATTATTTTTTTTTATAATAATATCTGTCTTTTCAGATATTCCATAAACTGTACAGTTTAGATTATTTCCTACATGGAGAAGCACCACCTGTGAGATGCACAGAAGAACAGCGAGAATTCATTATGAAGATTAGAACGCAGCCACTAGAGGTATAAGCAGATTAACAAAATAGCATTTTAATAATTTTTATATTACTAAAAAACTAATTTTGCTGTTAATCCATTTTACATTCTTTCTCTAAATTTTGTTAAAGAATGGCTAATTATTTAATATACTATGATAAATATAAATGGAAATTGGTATGATTTTATAAATTTAATTTGCTTATGATTTTCAGGGTGAATTTTCAAGACTGAACTTGTACGATACTTTAATGAAAAGACTTGGGACATTAAAGCAACTTTTGGCTGCAAGAACAAAGCGATTACCAGAAAACGCTGATCCCCAATTTTTGGTTGACTGGATCAAAAAAATTAGATGTTGGCCTGAACAAGATGTAAAGGTTGAATAAAATAAAATAGATTCTTATGATATTGACTAAGTATAGTGGTAAGCTTAGATAAATGTAAACATTCTGTGTGAAATATTTCTGTAAAATCATATGAGAAATATTAAAGCAAGAGCAGCATTAGGTGTTAGGAAAATCACAAATGGTGTCTACTGTAAATTGTTAGTAATTTCACACTGTGCAGTGCAATAATGTGGTACCATACCATTTTTATTTATGTAAAAGGTTATTTCAAATATTTTTATTTTCATTTAAAGTGAGAAACTATAAGTACTGAATGATTCAATTCAGGGAGAATATTTTCTTTATAATTATAAAAAATTGCCTATTACTATTACGATAACTATAAATTATGTTTTTAACAATTTGTATTGCATTTCTATTTTAAGTATTTACAATATTATTTATTATAATTTTTGCTCTTTCTTTAATCGTTGATTTCTATTGGAGAAGGCTCAGTGAAGTCAGTTTAATAACTCCCTTTATCAATATCATGGAAATTGTTAATCAATGGAAATGTATTACCTTTGAACGTATATAGAAGCTTTTAATACTACACAGAAGTTGTAAAGTTCAAGGAAGAAATGTGTACAGGGGCATTATATTTGAAAACAAGCATGTGATTTTCTTAAAGTATATTTCTATAAAATACAGTTCCTGTGTTTACTAGTAGCGACTTAATTTACTATGAAAAGTTGCTAACGTGCTTATGATTTTTAACCTGTCTCGAAAGAAGAAATTTGGTACATGTACTACATATAGCGGAAAGCTCGCTATATAAGCACAGTGGATGCGAAATATTTTTGTTTATGTTGAGGTTTTAACACCATTGATGGCATCTATTTAATATTCTTGATCAGTGACACGTTAATGGATAAAATCTAAGAAGGATATTTTCGGTATTAACAAATTGAAGATAAACAGAATCTGCAACTAAATAATAATATTTAAGTATGTTCATAACTAAGCCGGTAACTAAGGATAATCTTCGGAGAAGCATTGTGCTCTGCACTGAGAGCTCGTTCAGAGAATGATGGTAATTACGGAGTAGTTAACATTAAAGTGAATCAAATTTAAATATGAGACAGGAGATATGTTACTGAGTTAAAGAGAGAAAAGTGACACGGCATGATGTTTTATTAATGAGTTTAATTGAGTATTGAACTATATGTTTATCCCATTCATTCCTATAATTTAAAAACCGAGTGCAATACTTGTTGACAATAAGGATATATAATATTATTAGTCGTTTGTACCCTATTTATTGATTTAAAAATCAACAACAATATATATATATATATATATATATATATATATATATTGTGCCAGTTGAGAAAATGTATTAATTTTGACACCTGTTTAAAGCGCAATTTTTCGGGATTTATGTTTGTTAGTTTGGAAACTATGACGAGCGAAACAGACGAGCCAATCCGTGAAAAACAACCTGCCTTTTTCTCATTGGTTTCAAATTCCGGTAATAAATATGTAAATGCTTACAACGACATAAAACTGATGAAGACACCGGATCTAGAGGCTGACGATACTAATTTAAAAGAGAAAGCAACAACTATTATTGCAACTGGTCAAGAAAACGTTATCAGTTATTGTGATTACGGTGATAATTTGCGTTTTGATAACGACACACTGGATAATCTAAAAAAAACGTTTGTAGAGACTTCTAACATTGGATCTCCTATTCAGATTGTAGACGAGCAATTCTTACCCGAGACCGGTTGTAATTATGACGGTTGCAAAAAAAGCTCGAAGAAATATAAAAACGAGTCTGTGGTAATTGAGGAACATGTTACTATTACCCATTCTGAATTTAACAATTTGAACAAAACGATGACAGATAATGATGATATTCTGGTTGAACCGATTGAGCCAGGTGAAGCGGAGTTACTGGATAAATGTTTTTATAGAGAAGAGGATATAATTTTGAAGCCCAAGGTAAAACATGGTGCAAAACATAAAATTACTTCAGATAGTATATTTAATAAAGAATATATACACCAGATAATAAATAGTTGCTTACTGGGAACAAAAAATATAAAACGACCGTTTCGGATATGCATGTCTAATCTTAAAGAGTAAAATTAAATATAAATACTCGCTCCTCGCAGAAATAAATTTTGCAAAAATGGCGCAAAATCTACCCATTCCGTTTTTGATTTTTAAAAAATGATACACGCGCTTACTACATTAACTAAGAGGTTGAGCCTAACAGCAACGATTCTATAGACTTCTACCAAAATCGAACAAATTCATTTGAGATTAGATATGTCAAGCACTTTAACTCATTTTGAAATTACCAAGCAAAATCTGTCTTGGGCTAGTGAACGGGACAGACTATTAATAAATGACCATGAGAAAAATCAAGCAGAAGAAGACAAGGTGAAAATTTTACGAAATTCTCAGGACGGCGCTTATTACGGAACAAATGCATGTTGTTTCCTGTCCTGGGTTCATGAACAAACAAAAGCGTAATGGAGATAAATACTCGGATATATATGGTTGTTGTCCCAGTAATTTTGAACAAAATCTTGAAAATGTTTGGAGTAAAGGACAATTAAGCTAGCTTGTCCCCGGCTTGTCCCAATGTTCTGTTATTCATTTTTTGAAACAGTGTCCAATTTCCAATTTTTAGCCCAAACACGAACTTGTTTCAACAGTAGAAGTGAAACCGTTACGCCAAAATGGTATTTTCCAAAAAAAAAACAGTCTTGATCAGGAGTTTGTATATTTTAATATAATTACCGATATATATGTTGTCATGTTTGTAATAATTTTCACTGATACATCGCAAAATATGTACTTCGAATTCCTATTTCATGTTAGGGTCACGAAGCAGATATAGAGAGTGGTGATGAAGAAGGCAATGATAATAAAGAATTTGGTTTAGTGATGTCATCGGTTAATCTGCAACCAATTAAGGATGGAGATGTTACAGCTGAAGAAGAGTAAGTTTCTTTGTCAAAGTAATCTTTCCACATAATCGTCTAAACTACATTATATGACAGCTCAATATCCAAATCGTGACCCGATCCCAACGCAACACCATTCAGTACCTTTCACCTGCAAAATAACAAGAATTATATAAGTGGTCGCTGCGATCAATATGATTGTCATTACCTATTTCCCTTATTCAGAACAACTTTTAAGTTATTATTGTGGAGAAATCCATAATAAGTCATCAACATGTCTTCAGTTATACAATTTAAAAGTGTTTATTTCCTGAAAAGCGTCATTTAGGTCAAAAGTTGTAATTCCATTTTAAGAAATATACCGGGATTTTCCGTATCTACGGCCTCCCTAAAAGACACACCTGGGGCGCCTTTTCAGAAAATTTTCTGAAAGAAGGCCCCTTGGGCGATTTTTCATCCCGAAAAAAATACTACAATGACAATTCTTTTTGTTTAGATATGTCTCACCTGCAGAGACACCTCTAGCTGACGCTCAAGTAACAGATATTACTGAAGACGATATGTTTGACACTGATCTAGATAACGTTGAAGAAGGTAATACATCGTTTCATTATAAGAAAGGACTAGTAGCAGAAATGGCTCCAGTTTCGACACACAACTATATTGAACATGTTCTTTTATTACCCTTTAACATTTCTTTGCAATGTGTTAAGTGCACTTTATACGTTTGTCGAAGCATCTAAATCTAAGATTTCACTTTTACTTCGAAGCAATGAAGTTCGGTATTGATATCGTCCTGTATAAAAAATTAAGAGTCGCATTATTTTACATTTTACAGCTATTAAACCACAAAGAATAAAATTTGATGCAACTGGCGTTTCCTTATATGTAGAGACGTGCAAGAAATGTGGTGTTGTCCCCGTGTCTTATTTCATACGCCATATGCAAGATGAAAAAGTTATTATGAAACACCACGGACTGGGGCCCATGGGGGCAAAAGCTATAGCAGTACCTCTCATAGTAAGGTTTCGATACTATTTGCGTTTATTTTAAGTTCATGCATAAAAGATGAAGTGCTAATACATTAAATTATACTACATGTATGTTCTAAATTTAATTTTCTATCGATTTATCATTGACTTATCAACATATCGTAACTCTCATGTCATACCGGCATTGAATCTGTTGCTAAATTGTCTTATTAAATTAATATAAAAAAAACGCTTTCAATAAACATGTAACTCATCGTTTTTGTGATAAAAGAAATGTTATTCTGCAGTCAGTCTCAAACATTTTCTAGGCTCATTTATTTATATGATTTTATTCAAACTGTAAAAACAACTACAAATGTTCCAGTTCAACACCACTGTTCTAACGTTGGACTTGGAGGACAACTGGCTGGAAGGCCTTGGAGGTCAATATATTGCTGAGATGCTCAAGGAAAATATTTACATAACAGATCTGGTAAGGTTGTACTATTACAGCTTGAAACCATCAATATTTGGGAAAAAGTGTCTTATCGCACTCTTTTGGATATACATACCAATATTAACACACAATGGAATTCCACATTGCAAACGCTTTTACGTGTAGACCAAAAAAAATTCAAATTAATTCAAGATGGCCGCCAATAATTACGGGATTTGTATGAAAAACGGTATAAGCACTGTTATAAAGTTATTTATCTTAGTTTGCATTTAAGTTGGTTATATTATCAAAACAACGCATGCATTGAAAGTGATATTCGCCAACTTAATAATAAAATGGCTGCATTAAACTGAGCACAATTGTGCACAAATGGCTTCGAGGCGGTAGAAAATCTGTATTCGTAAGAAACATTTTTAAAATTTAACAGTCAGGTTTTTTGTAGAATCTTGCTCATAATCATTTGGGATCTTCCGGTGCGAGCGTTATGGTTGAAATGTTCCAAACGAATGCTAGTCTGAAGAGAGTTAATCTTGCTGGCAATGATTTCAAAGACAGAGACGCTGAACACATTGCTTATGCAATAGTGGTAAGAAGCAAAAATAACTTCTACGTTTATTATCTATTTGACTTTTGTTGAGTGCTGCCGCATTACATTGCAGTACCATCATTATCGACTTTTTACAACCTACAGTTATGTTGGCACTAGTAGTCTTAAATTCAAACGAAGGGTATGTTTTGATTTCACATAAAATACATGTATTCGGCAACTATCACAATATTCATTTAAATAATATAAACTCGGCTAATACTGTTTCGCGTTGGTACTTTCAGGAAAATCTTCGTATACACTGGCTAGATCTGAGCCACAATGAATTTTCGGACACGTCCGGTGACATCCTATCCCATGCAATAGGTACTTATCTCTCATATTTTATATATATCATCCGTTTTTCATCTATGTGTATAACACATGTATATACTTCGTGAATAAATTGCGTGCTATCCATTTTTAGCTTATCAGCCGCTATCTGCATGTGTTTTAAAGACGTTTACGTACATTTCATGTGGGGTAATTTGATTATTAATTTTGCAGCAGAGAACGAATCTCTAGACTACCTTGATCTTAGTTGGAACCACTTCAGAGGAAAGAGTGCAATAAAAATAATGGAAGGGCTAAAGGTGATTTGCCACAAATTATGTTTTCAAGTCTTTTACAAGACAGTACAAACTATATCTTTTTATCAGAACGGATGCTATAGGTAATCACGAATAAACAGCGTATTCCTAATGCGATCGTTCAATTTCATTTTGAGTTAGTTTCTAACTTAGTTTTTGCAGATTGTTATTTACTGTAGCTACACGGTTTATTACCAGTATTCGTCCACTGGTTCGTTAATTATAATTGTATAAATTTATGTACGTTTTGTTTCTTTGACTATAGGTCAACATAAAGATAAGGACTTTCAAATTTGCTTTCAACGGTTTATCAAACGGTGGTATGGCTGCTGTATCCGAATGCCTAAGTCAAAACGCAAACCTCGAAGAACTGGATATTAGTAGCAATCGAATTCAAACCATGGGGGCCGGTATTTTGGCGAAAGGATTGGGTGCATCAGAAAGTTTGAGAATAATACGGGTATGTTGAAATTATGATAAAAATCGTTAACTATATAACTGCATATAGACTCTCTCGCTACTCCGATGTTGAGTCAAGGGTGTAGGGATCAAAACGATTACGCAATATAGGATTTTTTTCGAAAAACGTTGCCAGTTGAGCGCCATGCCTGATCTTTCTTTGGTACACGTACGTAATGTTTTTTTATAGTCATCATTGTTTTCCACTGCTGACGCTATGACAGAGCCGAGGTGAATTAATAACTGGTGCAACTTTGCCTAATCTAGCTAATAGCTGTATTCACCTTCAATTCTGTGCAGAACTTTGAATGACAAGGAGCGAAATATGCAGCAACCCTCTATTAAACTTGGTTTTGAGTTGTTACCTAGACCTAGTAATAATGAGAAATAATTGCTTTTGAGTTATGCACTTTCGTAGCAATTGTTCTTTAGCACAGCCAGATATATTTCCTTGGGATATTTCCCTAAATTGTAAATTTTAAAAGGAATGCAAAACGTCTAGCAAACATGTTGTAGTGTCAATATCTAAAAAAGTATGCATCTCAGTGATATTAAGATATTACGTTATATAAAGGCTTCTGAATTGCTGCTTATTTTTTTTGCTATTTTTTACAGTTGGCGAACAACCCCATTCAATCAGCTGGTGCAATGCCTTTATTGTTGGCAGTAAACAACCCAGCTGGTCTAGTAGTGTTTATGGATATAACGGTAAATACTCTTATTTTTTTACAATTAAATATTGTTAAAATAGTTGCTTGAATTGCAGGTATCGCTAGCTATACGGAAAGGTATACATACTGAAATAAAGTTGCAATATAAAATAGTTATTAAAATTTTTTTTTACTTAGGGAAACCAAGTTACTAAACAATTTGATATACTCCATAAAGAAATATTGCAGTCCAGACAATTAACCATACTTCATAGTGGCATTCTTAGCAATTACACTGTAGTAGGAACACGGAAGAAAGGCACAAGTAAGCATAAACATTATATATGACGCTGTTGTTTGTAAATAATAAAAACAACGTCAGCACAATACAAGCCTTCCAGTATAAAAAAATTACAGTATACTTATTTTGATTGGTGACGTATTCCACAAAGAGCATGCATTGATTAACTATAATAATTATTCATATAAAGTCACAGCCATAAAGAAATGATTTTAGCTTTACACCGTTGCCCAGTTGCATGCGTGAAAACGGACGATAACTGCTCAAAATGAACAAATCCTAATTCAGAAAAAAATTAAAATAGCAATTGGTCTGTTGTGATTTTAGTTAATGGTACGGTGGGTCAAGGAGATTCTGATCTCTTGGATCAGTTCTTAAAGAACGACCCGATGGCTATCCTAAAAACTCACATGGAAAAGAAACATTTGCGCCTTCTTGATCTTTTCAATCAGTTTGACAAAGATAAAAACCACAAAATAAGTGTGGAGGAATTCAAAAAGGGTGTAGTGGTAAGTGTTGATTCTAAATTCTGACTCGTGGAAGTTCCTGATATACCCTTCCCCAAAAAACTTATGCTTTTCCATATGTTTGAATATTTGCTATCACAGGAAAAAAAGATGTTCCTCCTGCATTGTATAGCAGAGCAAATGGATTATGAACACACTAGCCTATATAATTTTACCTATTATAACATTTTCATTTACAACGTGAACTAATTAAAAAGTTTCAAATGAACAGTGTAGGTACAAAGAACTATATTGAAAGTACCCATGATTTAACAATTTAAAACCTTGAAATATTTTAAGGCTGCTGACGTTGGTCTAACGGAAGAACAGGTTGACGCACTGATGAAAAGATTGGATTCTATGTGCGTGGATGGAATGATTGATTACAGGTACATCTTTGATGAAACATATTTCTTAATTAGATGAAATTGTTTTATTATTTCATTATTTAATACATCCCACTACTGATATTTATGTTAATATTTTAAATGTTATCTTTAAAGTGTGGCATTTTCAGAATTAATTGCATGCTGTTTGTTAATTCAATTTTATTCTTGCTAAAATGGTTTCTGCATGTCATGTCTTTCCAAAATTTACAAACTCTACAATCTTAAAAATCCGACTTTATTATTTTAGTGAATATGTAAAGGATTCTTAGCAAAGGTTGGATACATTCTTTGTTTTATGCTGTTTTTTAAATTTCGTTTTCTTGTTTGATTATATTTGGTTGTATTAAGGCCTACTTCCTGCAGGATAATTTGAGGCTCAAAATCGAGTTATAACTTGCTACCCATGGAGAGTAACGTACGTAACAAATAACATCATTTAGCACATTTTAACAGGATTATACCCTAATTGTAGACATCTTTTCCAAATTGTGAAGTTTAATTTTTGATTTTATAGTTATTTGAGCACACTAATTGTCTGTTAGGTAATGTTATGATTTAATATACAGTTGCCTGTGTACAATTTTAGCAGTTTCGGGACCAGTTGAGCTAAACATAGAACTGTCTGATTTGTTGCAGTAGTTATAGTGCATGGTGACTTCTTTATCACATAAATAACTATAATTGTCTACCACATTTGTTAATTTGAATGTGTTTTGCAGTGAAATGGTTGAGGGTTCAAGAAAAGTTACCATGGAAGCAAGAAGGCTAAAGAAACTTTCTGTTGCCTACGGCTATGCAAAGTAAAAATTGTCTCAACAATTTTAAACTGCTTTAAGAGATTCTTTTTTTAATTTAAAATAAACAAGAACATTTTTGCTTGTTTAATTGGAATGTGCTGTTTTTCTGTCATGTATATCTAAAAGTATACCGGAACAGCAATAATTATATTCACGAATAATTGAGCTCTTGATTATAGATGATCTCCACGTAAAATTATTGTGCGTTCCTAAACTAGCATGCAGTCGATTGCTTTGTAAAATTGGGTTTTAACACCGTTGTACTAACACCGAGTCCCGTCGAGTTGTAATCGAAATAGCTTGTAGTGAAAAAAGGACTAGAACATTCAAACTGGCCGATTTCATAGCAACGTCAAGTTAGCAGATAGCAGATGAAAACGTGAAGTTAGCAGATAACAGATAGCAGATAGCAGATGAAAACGTGAAGTTAGCAGATAGCAGATGAAAA
>JAOXYB010026091.1:0-15817 GCA_028565635.1 Phoronis ovalis
AGTTAAAGTCACTTATTCTATTTTAAACCAGTCTACATTTATCAAAAAATAAATTCCTTTTTTTTATTTATTAAAAGGTATATAACACAATCCTTAATTTTTCCGATTCCATTGGAAAACCCCAATAATTTATGGAAATATTCATGGGTGCATGCATATAGAATTATATTTTTGTTTTATCCAAGATATCACATTGAATTCCTGAATCAGAGGAAGAAAATACTAACTTTTTATGCGCTTCTGTTTATTGGAACTTATTACCTTCAGCTTTCAATCCAACTGTGTCCACACCATGCTGATTTAAATGGTTTAAACATGTTTCTATATTGTGCACTTTCTGAGTTCTAAATATTGGTCTGGGTTGTACAACTGGAAGGATTTCCTCTAAAAAAAATTGAATTTGAAGTGTTAATTGCATGCAAAAAAAAACCCACACTTAGAATCACAGCTACGGTATATACAATCAAAAGTCAATTGCGAAACAAGGTGTGCCCAGAGATGCCAAGGTCAGAGCAAAAACATGCAGGAGATTAGTGTTTTTGTGATGTCATTTGTATATATAAGTAAGAAAATTAGCAAAATTTAGCGGGTGACACCCGGCAAATAAGGGTGACTAGGAAAGTCTGTATGCCTTGCATTCCTTTTTAAATTATAGGAAATTTTTATCAATGATATTCTGCAATCTGTACCATGGAACTTTATCATCCAGTAGCAAAGAATGCAATGAGAGATGAGTAATTCCTTGCACTTTAGGGATTTGCAAAGGTAACTTTTATAATCTAAGATGCTTTTTTGTATTATGTAGTATTTGTTAAACAATCAATTAACACATGAAACATGAAATTCAATAGGTAAAATAAACAATAATACTCCCACACTAGTATGTTATTGGTCTATATGCCATAGGAAAACAGACATTACTAACAAGATGTGTATTCCTTTTTATGTTGTAACATTTTTACTTAATATTTCATCAGGTCTACTCTTTAAAAATTTAAACTAACAGTAATTACCAAGCAAAGTATTCTAGATATTTTAATTCAAGCATTTTAAACATATGATTGCTGAGAAGAGAACTTTTTGTAACAATATCACAAATACAACAGTATTCCAGTGGATGTTCATAAATCCTTTAACTGTTCAGTTACTCAGTTATTATTCACATTATTCAGTAAGTGAATAGCATGCATTTGAAATTATCACAAAACTCATACATCATATTTTTTCCATTTCATTAAAAAATATCATGAATATTTGAAAGCAAAATTTTAATAAACATGACTGATAAATTACAAAGTAAGCGTAATAAGATCCCACTAAAAATAAAACACTAAAAGATAACAACCTTTCATACCTGTAACTGGCACCAATAGAGTGTAATTGATATTTATTTTCTTGTGGGAAGTCTATATACATTCATGGTAGAAAACAAATGACTACTTTAATTTGTAGAAAGAAATACTTTGATGAACTATACTGATTTTAAGATTTTATTGAGATAAACATGATCACATAACAAAAACAAACAGTGCTATGGTGCAAGCTTAAATTTTAAATAGTAAAAATTTAATAATTTATCTGGAAATATACATTTAGCCATGAAGTTTTCTGAATAAACATGCTTGTGCCTTCCCATCCATATTAGTATCACAAAGGAGATATTTTTATTTTTTCACAGTATATATAATTGCTAGCTCCTATAATGCATGCAAAGCAACTTTCGTACACATGGAAATGTACTGAAAAATGTAAGCATGTGCATTCCATTATCTAATGCTAACTATTATAAATCACCTAGGTGAACACTATTAGGATGACACCCTCATAAGGGATTGTATGAGCACAATTTTTATTAATCACATTTTATTCCGTATTTAATTTTTAAGAAAGGAATATCGTGAAAGCTGAGCTACCTATTTTTCTATCAGTAGAGACTGGAGGCCTATGACTAAATAATTCCTACACAACAAAGTGTATGCTCTATAATAGGCATTATAATAAATATATAACCATTAGGCAGGTTGTATAGTACAATGCAAACAACAAGTGCATCTCATATAAACAAAATTGAATACAATTGCAATGAGACAGAGATGAAGTGAAATTGTATCTTTATTAGTTTGAAAGATTTATTATTATAGTGTTTAGAGAAACCTTTCAGAAATACTTTAACAAAAGATAAAAAACAATGAATGATTACCTTAAAATACAAGCACTGTTTTTAAGCACATATTTAAGGTAAGTTCCCAACTTGCTTCCTTATTACAATTATGTAGTGACAAGATAATATCCTGTTTTGATGTGATAGTGTGATAATATTAAAACCTGTTTAAACAATTTTCCATCATATTCATTTATAAAAGAAATAAGAGCTAACTATATTATAATAGATACAATAAAAACTGGTTCAAGTCAGTAGATTAGATACCTGTATACTAATTCACAAACTTCCAGAAAATGCCTGTTCATTAATAACATACACATATACCTGCATTTGGTGGCAAGAAATTTAAAATTAATATTAAAACCAAATATGTTGTCCAATTTTGAATGTCAATCTGCAGTGTTCTCTATAATATGAAGTTGTTTGTTTACTTGTAACATGGTTTTCTAGTAAATAGTACAATTAGTTTAAATTTCCTTAATATGCAAATTTTGTTTGTTACACTAAATTGATCTACAGCAGTTACACTCCTTACTAGGAGTTATAACTTATAGTTATGTTAGTCCCAGGTATTCTCAGCCCAGACTTGCTCTCGAACTTTTGTTTTTGCGCATTGCACACCGAAGAGTTCTTCACTTGAAGTTGGCAAAGTCTCATAGTGCTGCTTCATCTACTTTCAGAAATTTTAACATAGTACTTAATTATGCCGAAATTACAATACCATCCACTTCAGCAAACACTCTCTCACATAAAATCCTGTGTACATGCACTCATACATTTACCCTGGGATATATAAAACTCAAAGAGCCCAGATCAAAAAGTTTTTTACTTTATCCCAGATTTACCTGATCATTGATCATTGATTTTTTAGATACTTTAACCATTCTACTGGCTACACATGTTTTACCTGCATTGTCTGTTAACAACTAAATGTCGATGTTTTATACATCCCATCTGCATTCTCCGACCTTCCTTACAGTTTCTATTCAAGGATAATTGGCATTGCATGTATATACAAATGTGGCTACCTGACAGTCAAATTACTCAACAGTCTAGGTTGACTTTTAGGCCAAAACAAATAAATCTTCTTTTGTAATGAGACAACTTCAAGCTAGTGTAACTATTTGTTTTTAGTATTACTTTACCATACTGTTTTCTGATAAACTTATTTTCCTATACTTTAAATATTATTAGAATTGTGTTACATGAATTCCTACAAGAACAAAATATATACTATTTGTACATATTTTCTTGTTTGGCCTTTCTGCAATTTATTAATTATGAAAAATGTTATTGGAACAAGTTGAAAGGCTTATATAATCTAAACATTAGCGAATCAATTAATAGTTTACTAATTATTCTAAATATTAGGATAATAACTTATCAGTTTATATAAGACAGAAGGCTTTACAAGGCACAGGAAAAGGAAAACGAAGAAAAATCAAACATTTTACATGAACATAAAACAATATAATACATCTTGGTGGTTCAAGAGGAAACACATTTCTGGATGATCTAATTCTACATTATGTCACATTATTCATTATATTTTAGGTAAATTCAAACCTCTTATGCCTTAGTTTTTAGAAAATACCTTTTATAAGTATAGTAGCACTGCATGCAAAATAAAGAAAACATAACATGAAAAAATAAACCTGGTAACATGAAGTTAGAAATTCATAGTTCTGACCCCTGGCTCCAAGTTTTTCTTGGCAAGTCCCAAATTCAACAGAATAGGTATATCTTCAAACTGCCTAACACCCAATCTGTGGAACTATGAAATGTTTGTCCAAAAACAAATACCTTTTTATGATAAACGACAGTAAACAATTAAAAAACACTGAAATATTAGCAGAATCCTAGACTGGAGTCCGTGATAATGCTTAGCAGAAGTTTCAGCTGGCATAGAACAGCTAGCTCATGTTGCCAAGGTGGTAATAAATGCACCTCAAGAATGAATACATATCACAGTATTCTATTAACAATGAAGGTATCTGAAATGTTATTAGCTGCCCATTAAAACTGAAATTCAACTAACTGACTATTTTAGTCATGCACTCTTATACAATCTTGATTTCCTCAAAAACTTTAATTATAGTTTCTAACTATAGATGTGATTCAAGGCTGTTAATTTAATACTTAATATATAAAAACTGGGCAACAATACAAGATGAGATTTAATATACTTCTAATAAAATAATCTCCTTTGCCGAGATATAGTTTCTGCAAAGACATTGTTTGCATCGATACAACTTTGTATTAGTTTATTGTGTTACTTCATAACTCGGCTGTTTTAAATTCATTACAAAGTAAACATGATAAAGAATATATTTTCTCACACAAGCATAAAATGATCCGACAAACCATGCAAGGGTATGTCAATGTCTTTTAGTCACCTTCATCCAAGTGCTCATTTACCTTGTTTTAAGCCGGTTTACTTAGGATTTAATCTAATAAAAACTCTATTACCATTTCGATTAACTTCATTAAACAGTAAAATTAATAACAAAAAACACCATAACAGTGATGAACTGAAATATTTATGGTCACATCTAACATCCATGAGCCAACCTTACCTCCAACATCTCTGGTCACACCTAACTTCTAAAACTTTCTATTTCAAAATAAGGAATTACCTAATATGTTGTCCAATCCCGATTGTTGGTTAAATTTGTCTTTCCACTCAATCATGTTTATTTCTTTCAGGTGATTAGAATATAACATGTTGCATCACTAGCTCATATACAGATAATTACTATTACTTGTGAGAAAAGCTTAATGTTGCATTTTACTTTTTTCATTTTTATGTATTGAAATTATGTGTTTTGCCATCAATAGAAAAATTACTAAAACATAAACCCTTTAAATTAGAATTTCCTTCTTCATTCAGTTAATTCAAGTATGTGAACCACCATCTCTATATATTTCCAGTTTGATGACAAAATATGCAAATCTTTGACATGCTCTGTACATCCATGATTTGAAGGATATGACATAAAAATTATACATTCAAGCAGTAGACCACATATGATGTGATGAGAATAACCTATAATGAAGCATCCAGTTAAAGAGTTTTCTTTCAAAGAAATTTATTCTGCAAAACCAGAATTCCTATAAACTTTTATGCTTAATTTCTATGAATTTCAATAGCAAAACCTAATCCCATATTCTTTTGATTGCCTAATACATTTCTTGATCTGATCATTAGTCAATATTTTCCTGCCTTTAGGAAAGGGCACTGCTCCCATATCCCTTTTAGCACATCAACCCGTAGTTTAGTAACTGGTGAACAAGATTTCCTTAAGGCTTGAACAATCAAGGAGTGATTAATTAAAAATCATAATTCTAATTTCTTTAAATTAAGATGGCTGGAGGGAATTTCAACTACAAATGTCTTACCTAAGATTTGCTTAAAGTGTGTCCCCTGTATAAGCAATCTGTTTCATGCCAGCAAGAGTTAACACTAGAACAGGGTAATACACAATTGAAAACCCTTTAATCCCACCAACTTTAAGCCAATAACATGATCCTTATCATAATATTCTTGCAAAAATTATCAAGCCTGTTCTTTTAAAGACTGTTGTGTGCATATATTGTAGGCTAAGGTAAAGCGACACAAAGGAAACATTAGGGTTATAATATTTTACAGATAATAAATAAATGTAACAAAACATGTCTATATACATAAAACTAACCATGTGTTTGAAATGAATTACTCATGCATGCCTGAACAAAGTGGTGACGAGAAAGTCACTCAGTTTTTTCATTTTCACTAATAATGGCATCATAACAGTTAATTCAGGAAAACTATATTTCTTTAATAGAGCTATACCAAATTAATAACAAACTACCTAACGTAAATTAGTATTTGTTTAAAACACTTCAACTGTATACAATTTTTGAAGAAAAAAAATGTTCATTGGCTTTCAGATATAGAAAGCAAATGTATGCATAATATACTTATTTTTTTCAGTAGAGGGAGCCACTGTCTAATCTTTTTCGAGGTGCTAGAAAAAGCAGACAACTGCAAGATATACTTTATTAGCAATACCAAGACATGTATTTGATGAAAAGTTATGAAAATCCAATCTAATTTTTCATAAAAGTGTGCAATGTAAGTTATGTCAAATGCAAATCTTAAAATATGTTGAGTAAAGTGCTTTTTTGATATGCTAAATGTAAGATAAACTTGTAAGCATTCATTAAACAACAATTCCTAAAAATTAATAAAGTTCTACAGGAACCATAGGTGGTGTACAAAAAGTACATAAATTAAAATCAGGGGATGTTTTTAATGCAGTTCATCCATAATTTTTAAAAAAATCTATAAATTATTAGCTTGTTAATATTGTCATATACAAGGCTTGTAGTGTCATTCTTTTAAGTACAAGCATATGAAAATAATTTATATACATAGCTACCACAATATCTCGTATTCTTCAAACCAAGATCACTTTTCCAGACATGTATATTTTTTATATTTGTATATTTTTTATTATCTATCTATCCTCTATCTATGCAGTAAGACAAATAAAAAAAAAAAAATTGTATGATTGATGGATAATGTTTAGATTTATTTCTGGCCTACTAGAGATAATTCTTATGTTTTAATATTGTTAAATATACAGTATATTTATTATTTTCATAATATGCATATTTTTTTGTTTCTCATAAAATGCTGACAATGTTCAAATTTTATGCCTAAACAATATGTCCCAGTTTGCACGAAGACATCAAAATATTCAATATTTTCCGAAGGGTGGTCTCTTGGGCTCCCTCTCCCCAAGGGCACGACCCTTCTCTCGCAACTGTTGGCTGCAAATTCACTCAGCATACTCCGAATTTATTTTTCACTGATTATCAAGTCTGAGCTTTGACAACTCTGTTTTACAACCTGCAAACATGGTTTCCACAACTGTTATATATGGTGGTGGCTACTTTTTTGTAGTTGTGAACTGTACACTATTCAAATTGTTGGCAAACTAGATTTAAAATACAGAGTAAGTAGTGTTTTTGAAATACTATATGTCAGACATTTCTACACATACATTTTGATTAAGGTTTTTTCCTTATATTTTACATATTCTTACTACATAGATATCTATAGATCATAATAATCTTGGTAATAGTGTAGTAGTTACTTTTAAAGAATACCTTCAAAGGTGGGCAAGCCACATGAGTTAACAAATCACTGCCATTTACTATCCACACAGCTGTAATACTGTACAAGTTTTCATCATATTCTCAAGTCAACCAGTCATTTAATTTGCAGTAACAAATGTTATAGAAATAAATTATCAGCAAGAAATTCAAGCGGCATTTTTGAACATCCAATTTAGTTGTTCTAGTACAATAAGTTTTACTAAATCTTGCTTTGGATAAGACCACACAAAATAGAGCCACAAGATATTAAAATAATCATGAAGGAAGAAAGACTGATGAACTCATTGACATTTATGAATATATACAACATAAAACAAAATAATATATTTTTGGTCAGTGCCCTACAAATTACTATTTATCCTACTTTATGCCAGTGGATGGCCTAATCTTCATTAAATTTGAATGAAGTATGTGGTGTCAATATAGTGTGGAATTGAAGTACCCTCTTCCAATTTGATCATTGTATTGTAGATTAAACCACATCAAGTTACTCAATGTGGCAGAGAGAAACACATTTTTATTGATTTCAATTGGCTATATTTTCAGAACCATTATAAAGTAAATTTCCATGCAGGGAAAAAGACTCCTTTGTTTTTGTTTACTTGTACAATACAAAATATTCTATTTTAGTTTATGATTTTTACATTTACATATAGTTTATACCATTTATTTGTCACAAAATCAACATAAAATGACTTACTGCTTTTACCAAACAACAGCAATGTGACATTATCTTGTTAGTATTTGAGAAAAGAAATGGCAAACGATAAACAAAGAGGTTATGTCTTGTTTTGAGATAAAATCGTTTTTGTGATGTTTGATAAGGTAAAATTACAAATATTTTCAGTTTTGTAGAAGAATTTGAGTACCGTTTTTGTTAGTACCACTTTTTGAACCAGACCAAGGACATGTTGCTCATCAAGATGTTTACTTTTTATTTTGTAATAAGATGATGACAGATCCAACTAAAATTAATGTATATTAATTATTCAGTTAATAAGGATTTTTCTCACTAATTCACATCAGGTTTATTTTGAGTAGAGTAACATTGTTGGTGTTCTAACACATCCGTTACCATGGGCAGATATTCATGTGGCAATACTGTGCGCTGTATCATATGCAATTGCTTATGTGACTGATACTGAGGTAATTTTGGGTTAAAAAATTAAAACTTTTGACATGTAGATTTCATGATAATATGCCCAGAGTCCAAGGAAATAATCTTTAAACTTATAGCTACAATATACCTCAAATTTTCCTTCATTTTGAAAAGATACAAATTTTCAAACATTTTTAAATCATTTTTTCTGATGCATAAACTTTAGAAATTTATATCCTTGAACAAAGCAAATTGAATAATCTGAGACATGGTTCTGTGGTTACATATTTAAACAAGATTATTTCTTCATAGTTTCAACTTTGTATAAAGTTAAACTTGAGGTTTTAAATTATGAGTTTTAAAAATGTTTTAGGTTTTAATGCAAAATGGCTATCGTACTTGGCACAATACTACTCAGAGATATATAAATTACAGATTTAGAAAATTAGAATTGTAAACTTTCAAAAAATGTATACTTTTGTTGGATTCTCCTTTTATTTAACTAGCTAAAATTTAACTTGAAATGTAAATTGTGGAAAAACTAAATCTACTAAAAGTAACATTTGCGATATACCCACCAATACTTTCTATGAGATGTACCAATGTTATACCATCTCCAATACTTCTCCTAAGATCACTAATAGGTCTCTGCTTATTGTGCCTTAAAATGTCATTAGCCCAGGTGGTGTGGTCCTAGCAAAAAAAAACTCAATCCTTTACTAATTTTATCATGTACAAGTTTGCATGAATATATTTGCTTTTTTTTTTTTTCCTGTATTAACTAGGGAGCCCCATTGCTAACAATTGATTTTTATAATTGCAAACTGAAATTCTGCTAACCATTACCTGGGACTTTTTTTCCTAACAATGCAAAATTGTTGAAATGCCATTTTAGTGCCATCAGGAAGTATTACCAATAAAAGATGTATCTATTGAGCTGGTTGTGGCATGATGCCAGTAGGGGTGTGTAGTAAGTAAATGTGTACCATTTAACCTAATGTCAGGTACTTGAAAATTACTTTTATATATTTACCTGTACCTGCAAACATAAAAAGAAATTGTCTACTGACAATGTCATATCAAACTCTTGAAACATCTTCTTTAAGGAAAACATAGATCTGAATCAGATGTTATCTTTGAAATTAAGCTTCATAAAAACCAGCTGTGAAATGGTTTGAATGTATAAAGTGTGTGTTATTTTGTAAAGTATACCTCATATAAACAGAAAGTTTAAAGTTCTAGATTTAAGGCTTATAATTTGAAGTATTTAAATAAAAGGTTAAATAAAAATAAACCCTCAGTTTGAAAAAGTATCTTGTGATGGAAGCATTAATTAAACTTAAAAGGAGAGTAATGTATACTTACAAAATGTCTAGCCCTTTTAAATGGTACATCTCAGAATCATAAATAAACTACTTGAGAGCATAATAATTGTCTATTGTAAACCTACATAATATTTTATTTCAATTGATCCATAAGTTTGTTCTACTTGTGACCACCAGTAACTGGCTGGCCTATTAAAGAAATAAAACAAGGATTTATGAATAAAGAATCAGCTATGCTAATGTGCTTTACAAATTACTTTGATCCATGTGTACTTAAAACTATGGAGCTGAAAAAATATTATGGCTACATTAATATACAACAGATCCAGTCCAAGCTTATTCCGTTACGCTTTTACTAATTTATTATGAATTTTCTAAGAGTAAATTTTTATAGTGCTATTTTTGAAAGCTAAAATTTGCCAATTTAATATAATATTTTTAAAATGATAATGCAGGTTACAGTAGGATGGTGACTGATAAAATCCTGGGGTACTGTCTTTCACATTGAGATGGGCCCCCTTTTTTCAGCCTCCGCTTGTACATGAGGTATCTTTTTGACATTTATTTAACGTTTTTTTACCATGGGATGTGCTTTTAACCAATAAAAATTTTCAATACATAATTATTTACTGCTTGGTACCACATTTTTGGGTGTAAATTTTCAAGATTTTGTTTTTGCCACGGAGTGTACATTTTCACGATTTTTTAAGAATTTTTTTTACCCATGGGGTGTTTTTTGCGAAAAAATTTTAATACAGGATATAATTTTGGAATGCATTTTTACCAGGCATAATACACCCACTATTTTTTGGAAAATGCTTCCAAGGATATAACTTAACAGTTAAGAGAAAACATTTGTTAATGTATATTTTTTGTTAGTGGTTTTATTCCTCAATAGGTGTCTACCCTAGATTATTAATATTTTGGAATCACTTGGGAATTACTCAATTAAAGATTAATTAAATTGGATTTTTATTTCTCACACTATCTGGGACTATTATAACTAAGCTATAATAGTCCCAGAAACTCTGCACCTGTTTTGAAAGCCTCCAAGATAAAAGTGTTATCTGAGTGTTTGCAATGACCATGAAGACAAAAACTTAAAATACAACAGCACAGGCTCTCAGAGACCATATCAAAAGATTGATGTCTTTTTTTAACTGAATTCTGTTCGTTAGGGGGGTATGAACCCATTTTCATTTACCATCCGACACACAAACATTTAAAGGATGCTATTATAAAATGTTACAGAATTACTATAGAATTTTAAAGTCGGCAGTATATTATTTTAAAAAGGATTTTATGTTTAAGAATAAAAGTCATAAAAGCAGTCACAATTTTGTATTTCGTTCAATTCATCATTGAAATTTACTTCCAGTCTCTGATCAACTTCGCTGACTGTTACACAGCAACAGATTTGGGCCTTTTTCAAAACATCCATAAATGACTGTATCCATGCAGTAGGTGTTAGACAAATTAATATGTAAAAAGATTAAATTATTACGGTGGTATATTATAAAGATGTAGCCCTGATTTATAATAAAATTATTCTGAGATATATATTACCTCACACTGTAATAATGCTACTTTTGCTATTTTTCCAGTAAAACTATAATCCATAGCGAGAGTGGAAGCATTTCTTGAGAACACCACACCGCGCTCTTGGTTCTTGCTGCTCTTTCCACTTTCCTTTTGCTGCAGGTTTCACTTCAGGTAAAATTGAAGATGACTGCAACTCTTCAATTTTTTCAGACTTGCATAGAGTTTTCATTTCCTACACGAACAACATTCATTGACTGTTAAGTTCTTTTGTCATATTAGTATAGTAGGCATACGATGAAATTCAGTCCCGGGGGATATTTTTTTCATTAAGGCACATAACGTGCATTCCACATTAAGGATATATTTTTAGATAATATTGGCAAGAAGTATGTTGTTTTTAGAATGTAGGTCTGCCAAAGCCAAAGGGTACGTTTTTAACCATTGATACCGTCATACCTATTAAAAATATATTAAATAAGGGCATGTTTTTCACGATTAGATGCTTAAAATTAGTGTGGCTTAACTAGTGTGTCTGCCGCATATTTGTCAATAAAGGGACACTTTTTAAACCTGCAAGTCTTTCAAAGGGGTGGTTTTAGCAGGCTATATACACGCGTTTAGGGGCCATTTTTTAAGACTGATGTTTGCGCATGTGTGGACATCCCCAGAGATTTAGTCCGACATTATATATTTAATATTTAGCACTACCGTATTTTCTTAAATAATGGAGATTATTTAAGAAAAAGAGTTTTACGGGGGGCGATTATTAGAGGGGGCTATTAATAGAGGGGACGATTATTAACATCTATATATACTCCTGGCATGAATATTTAAGATTTTTTAATTCTATTGTTTGCGATATATAAGGCAGTTTATCAAACAAAACTAATATTATTGGAGATGTCTGGTGATTGGAAGCTTGTTTGGCGAGCCAAAGTACTTATTAAAGATAATTTGGGGGAATATTACTAATAAATACACATCAACCAAAAAAGACTGAGCTAATCAACTACACATAATAATGAATTAAAATGTGATTATCTCATATTAATTCAAATGGATCTTCAACTCAAATTTGCCGCCCCGGGGCGACTATTAGAGAGGGGGCGATTATTGATTTATTTTAGTCACCAGAGAGGGCGATTATTAGAGGGGGGCGATTGTTAAAGCAGAGGGCGATTAATTATTAGAGAAAATACGGTATATGTCTATGTGGCCCTAAAAAATTAAAGTAACTGGACATGTTAGTCTTTGTTACAATTCCTATGGAAAATATACTGATTTCCATAATTGTTACACTATATAAAGCGGCGTACTGTAGGTATAATTAATATGACATGAAATTTTAATTATTTGTCCATTTGCCGGTTGCCGTCTAGTCCGGCTATAGAAAATTGTTCTGTCACACATTTTTAATGAAAATGGAAAAACTTTTTATAGCTACATTTGTAAATTTCACTTACATTGTTATTTGCTTTCCTTCAAAAAAGATTCACAAAATCAAATAGTACGTGAACAATTGACGTGAAAGCAGATGGGGATAAATCTCTTGAGTCTGACTCTGGCTTGCTCGATAGGAGTCGGGTTCCTTTCCAGTTTGGTTTTTGATTTGGCGGTCAAATTATTTCCTCTGGAATTGACACATCGGTTACTGAAATTTTGAAAACTCAATAAAAACCAAAATATTATGTAAACAATTTATACAGAATTCTTGTCAAACAAATTGTACACCTCAGACCTGCTTAGAATGCTGTCTTCTGCCAGAAAGCAAACCAGTTCAAGGGGTACAACTGCCACAACTGAAATCTAGGAATGCCGCCGGAAATCCGGCGCAGAGATCTAGATCAATGTCTACACATCGAGTATTTTTGTTGTTAGAATAGCATTTGTCCATTTTATTTCCAATAATTTGCTCACAATTCTGTGTAAAGATGATCAGTTAAGAAGTGATGCGGCGCAATGTCCGGACGCGATGTCCTTCTGCGCACCCCGTCACTGGCCGGTGCACTCCAATAAGTGAAAAGGATAACACATGCATGACAGTTATGCATTTTTAAAATGACCCCCCTAAACGCTGATTTTTCCTTAATGTAGTACCCCTATTTTTGCGAAAACAATATTTTGCACTGAAAAAACATCCCCTTTTAGGTTTACAAAGAGACAAAAACATATTTGTACCCTTTCTACATGCTATGACCTAAACAGCGAGTAAACATGCATCAGTGAACCCCGACAAGAACAAATTTTTCCGGTAGTTTTTTTATTCATTTTTAGTATGAACTGGTCATGATTCCCTCGATTTCATATGCTATTTTTGATTTTCAAGGAGTCCTCTTCTAAAATCTACCCTTTTTTCAAGTTCCGAGGATCTCCGAGGACAGTCACATACGGTGACTTTTTTCAAAATATTAAACCCTCCTTTTCGCGAATTTCTAAACCATCATGTGGTCCCATACTAGCCAACCACGTCAGCTATTTTGGCTCCTGATATACTGTTTATCCGCCGTCACATAGAAGACATGGTACTTGTCTAGTCCCATACCAATCTATGTGACGACGAATAAACAGTATATATCAGGAGCCAAAACAGCTGACGTAGTTGGCTATCCCATTATTCCATATGCTGGAGTGCTGCGGGGAACACAGTGTATGGGAAGGATGTTGAACGATAGATGGCGTTAATTATTGTCGTTACAACTATCCTTCACCTTTATTTTATATTTGTTTCATTTCTTGTCCAAAATGCCGAAAGCGTGGAAATCAGATTTCGCACAAAAGCAGCTTGAAAAACACGGATGGACTGACGGTATGTCATGGTATTAACTAAATTTCATTTTATTTAATCTGACTACTTTCAATCCAAATATTACAAGTGTGTGAACGTTTATTTTCGAACCTTCTATAACAAAACTGAGTATCCGATGTACTATTCGGTATTCTAGTTTCTACTATTAAAACTACTATTACTGATCATGAGTATTAGTATTACTGTTAGTTTTAATACTTAGTTATTAGTAATAGTACGTATTACCCGAGACCCTGTCTGAGAGTGTTAGTATATAATATAATACTATCCTGTTTTTACTTTTTATTAGTATAAATTACTATTAGTCCAGCTTGCCTATAGATATATTTTTAATTTTATAGCAAGTCTAATAGTAATAGTAGTCCTAGCTTTATGACCCTACTAGGCTTGCCTATGGCAGCATAGGGTCGTAGTTCAGACAGTGTAAAAATCAGTAGAAGTTGGTGTCTTTCAAAAACACTCACCGTGTGTCATAAAACTCAATAAACTCAAAGCAGTTTTGTTGCCTTCTTTGTCTATGATACTTCTTCTGTTTTATGTCACTTTAACCTCGATTAGTACTCCTCAATGTTACTTCTAGCCCACAAATCCACTACCACTACGATCAACGCAAAATTTCCATCCTGCAGACTTCATTTGGCAGGATATGACATCACATTTACCAGCGACACGAGGCAGCAATCTGAAGAAATTCGGATAGGATGAACTAGTCGAAAACTGCTCTTCACTCGTTTCGCTAGATTTTCCACCCACCAATCCGAGCCATGATGGAAATGAGTGAAGAGCAGTTTTCGACTAGTTCATCCTGTCCGAATTTCTTCAGATTGCCGCCTCGTGTCGCTGGTAAATGTGACGTCATATCCTGCCAAATGAAGTCTGCAGGATGGAAATTTTGCGTTGTTCGTAGTGGTAGTGGATTTGTGGGCTAGAAGTAACCTTGAGGAGTGCTAATTGAGGTTAAAGTGACAGAAAACAGAAGAAGAAGTATCATAGACAAAGAAGAAGGCAACAAAACTGCTTTGAATTTTTTGACACACGGTGAGTGTTTTTGAAAGACACCAACTTCTACTGATATTTGCACATCCTGAACTATGACCCTACGTTGCCAGATAGTAGGATCATAAAGCTAGGACTACTGCCGGGCCTGTATGCTTCTCATACCAACATCAGTGCGGGTAAACATAAACAGTAAAATAATGATCTAACATTATTGACATATTATTGATAATTTTTATTAAATTACTAAGTTGTTATATGCATTTTTTGTTTGTCTTGTAGCGTTTGCTTGAAGTATTAACTATAAATGCACCATGGAAGGAAAAAGTAAAGAAGCTGCTAAGACTGTTGTAGTCAAACTGGAATCTGTTGAAAACTCAGCTGAGCTTTCTAGTGAAAAGTTTAACACCGCGACTATTGTTAAAGATATTCTTGCATTGAATACTGTTAAGCAAGAATGTTTTCACAGTTACCCTTCTCAATGTACCCATGAGGAAGATGAACATTCAGTTAAGTTTGGACGTAGTAGAAACATAGATGATACTGCTGTAAAGGTTAAATTTACAAAGAGCCTCATTTACGGCAGTGGAATTTCTAATGCAGGTTACAGTTCAGAGGAAAAAGATGGACTTTTAAATACTGGTGACTATGTTGATGACACTGCAAGTTCAAAAAGGTTTTTCAACACAAACTTAAGTTTAATTATGGAATGTGAAACAGAA
>JAOXYB010026102.1:0-15816 GCA_028565635.1 Phoronis ovalis
TATAAAAATGGACGGAATGTTCAAGTTCATCACAGTGAAATAGTGGTGCATAAATCTAAGACAATAAGGTTTTGTTTCTAACAGTGAAAGTAAAATCTTTGCCAACAGCAGTAATTTATTTCAAATTAATGTTCTTTAATATAGCATAGCAGGATAGCTATGTTATAATGTTATTAGTCAACTATAGAACACAAAATTAAATCTTACAAAAAATAAGACTTCTAGTGAGACGTAGACATCTTCATTAATAACTTTTAGAGTTCTGTTGTTTATACGACATTATTTAACTTGAAATTTATCTGGAACTGTAAAGAAAGAATAATTTTGGGGTTTTATGTAACCTTACTAGAACATGTAAGTCAAGTCTATAATCATAAAAAAAATGATATTGGACACACAACAAAGTATTTTAAGTAAAAATTAGCTTGATAACTACAGCCTGCAATGTATTTATACATTCTTCCCTGCACCTTCAAACATTGTGTAAAATTTATATGAGCTATCTAAATGTATTCCCTAAAAGTTGACCATTTTCCACGAAAGTGATATATACTTAAAAAAACTCAGCCACATTGAAATACATGAGTATAAGCTGGAATTAGAACTTGGATGGTGTATACCACCAACATAAACAAGTCAGTAACTGGACAATATATCAGTAACAAAGATGTTCTTCCTCCACATTCTAGCTGTTACCGTTATTTAGTACCTCAGTTTCTATCATATCTCAATTTCAAGCATTGGATTTTCTTCCTTTATTCTATCTGTGTTCTTTATTCCTTTGCAACCATACAAATGTAGAATACGAAGCCTGAAAAATATGAAATGGCAAATGTAATATGTGTACACCTTGGATTTAGTTTGAATAATATATGTCAGAAACATTTCCTGACACTTTTATATGGGACCCTTTCTAAGTTTAAATTTCACACTAGGAGAGAATGGTACATTTGAAAGAAAATAGCATTTATTCTACTGCCAAACATTTTTCTATAGTAGCAATAGACTATTGCATGCACTTGGTTGAGCCACCAGTCTCAGACCCAAACGTTCCCAGCATGTCGCATTTTGTGAATGAACAATGACATAATTCTACATGCACTCATGTGATTCATTCACAAAACGCATCCTTCACATGCTGAGCCAAAACCAAAAAAAAATATCTTATGTTCTTTGATCTAAGAAATACCCTCCTTTTTCTGAGCATATCAATACATAAACAACTATTTATAATTATTTTTTATGTTTTTTCATTGGTTAAAGCTTTTCTGAAGTCAGATTTATAAAAAAACAAGTTTCGTTAATTTGTATACTGTTACATACCTTTTACAGTGTCGTGCTAGTTTTAATATACTTGACTCTGTTATATCTTGACAAAAACTAACTTTTACAGCTTCTAATCTTCTACTGCAGTAACTTGCTAACATGTTGACACTACAAAATGAATGTTAGTGTAAAACTGTTATACAGAAGAGAGATTCTCCAAGAATGTAACTATAATTCATACAAAAAAATTATAATAGAGATGTTTGAACACTTTTTTAATAAACTTTCAGATACTAAAAATTATTATGAAAATTGTACAAAAGAATAATGGAATACATTTAATAAACTTGCACACAAACAAAAAGTGCAATTATACAACAAATACTTGATTTGCAGTATTTCATTTTTCAGTAGCTTTAAATGTTTATGTTTACCTATTTTCAAAATAGATTAGAATGTTCCCTAACACATATATTAAATTTAGGATTATTTAGAGGATTAAAATGTTGTTTATATTGGTGTTAGTAACTTTTTCTCTGACATAAAGAGTCCAGATACATCTGCATTCTCCTTGCAATCAACATCAAGTGTTGTGAGATAATTTTTTTTTGTATGTTAAGTTCCTCATTAGATCAGAAACACACTAACCTTTTATGTGTTATGGAGGTAGAGCTGAGATCAATGTATTCTAGACCAGTGGATCCATTTGTCAGTGTTCTTATACCATTATTACTAATGTGTTTACAACCACTTACATCTAACAACCTGTAAGAATAATGCAAACAATTTTGGTCAGTAAATGTCTGACACTCATGGAGAACAGTGGCAGATGTAGCTGGGTTCTTAACCCATTTCAAAGTAAAATCAAAGACGTGTCATGCTATAAACAGTAGTGTAATTTGAACAATTCATATTTCTGCCTAAAAGTAAGCGAACTTTAATTTAAATCCTGGATCCATCCCTGGAGATCAGTATCTAACAAGTAACACTGTCATATGGTTTTCAAGAGATTAAATAGGTACCAACACTTGCAGCAGCAACTAGCACAAGACATCTATCATCTTACAAAAAGTATGAGATTCAGTGAGCAGCAAAATTTGATTGTGTCTATCATAAAAGTTTCAGTAAGCATTTTACTGAATATGCTAAGCACCATCAACTAGTGACATATTGTGAACACTGATGGTAAGTGTCCTATTTATATAACAAAAAAGACAAAAATATCATCTTTCACTATTATTTATACCTTATATTAGGTAGATTCATAGCAACATCTAACACTGAGGTATCAGTAATGTGAGGGCAGTTAGCAAGAGTCAGTGACTGAAGACGCTGACAGTTTCTTGTGATTTTTCTGATGCAGTTGTCTTTTATCTGTTTACCACCTCGTAAGTCCAGGGTTTCAACAAATGCTAAACCTCCAGAAAGTTCTCCAATGCACGAATCAGTTAGCTAGACATGCAGAATGAAATAAAATATTTAATGATTTTTTACAAAATAAATAAAATTGCATTTTAAAGTTACTACTTTTAGTACTTAACTTAGCTTAGTAACATGTCACAGTGGCATTATAGCCAGCATTTCTCACCCATATGATCAATGGATTGAAGTTAAGTAGAGCCACCTGGTGCATATTTTGAAAAATCTTAATTTGAAAAACATCAGTTTTATATTACATCATTTTGGTAAAAAAGACAGTTTTTCCTTTTCAATTTTCACTACTATGCTTTCAAAAAATAAGTACCTTCTAATAAATAGCCCTGATCACTTGATGCCTATAGCTTATATCTTATTACTTTCCTTAGAAAATTTGCATTAATCATAGCCTGTGAACTGTTATCATACCTTGTAGCACTGACCAAGGCTGAGATTCTTCAAATACTTACACTCAGTAGTGAGTGCATGTATGCCTCTTGGAGTAATATTGAAGCATCCAGTCAGACCCAAAGTATGAAGACTAAAAGAAAAGGAAGAAAGAAAAATGTCATTTATTTGAATAGTCTAAAGGCCAGTTATTCTAAACGAATTGTGAGGCTCAACCAATAAAAATGATTCTATTCAAGAAGTTTATTTTCTTTTCGTTTCTTTAGAGTAACTTACAAAACTGAATATTGAATGCTTCTACATTGCTTCTTAAGTCCAAATTTTTAAGCTTGAATCATCATCTTGCGTACCTCTTCTTTGTGGTACCTCTGTTTTAAAAATGTCTGACAGTTATGCCTATGTGTAACAAAGGAATAATTGCCAGATACTAAGATGATTTTGATTATTATTTGAACATTATTTGTTTAACATTTTTATTACCTTTTCCCATGTTTCTTTACTATAATAGCAATCGAGCTGTCTGTAACACCTTGACATCCACTCAAATTTAAACTTTCGAGTCTGAAAGTGAAAGATATTTAAAAATGTATGACAACAGTGACCACATATGAAATTGTAACATCAAAATTGGGTATTTTATAAATCAGACCATTATAATTATATTATGACAACTTTTTGACATTAGATTTTCTTACATGTATGCTAGATAATACTCATGCAGGCACCATTTTGTTAATGATGAATTTTTGAAGACATTGTATACTTTTTTAAAACATTTTTCTACAAATAAATGATTGTCTAATGCTAGATATCACCTGTTTTGCTTAAGCATTTCTATCTAGCAAATGTGGGAGGCAAGCGTGTCATATAACACCATTAGATTTAAATGAGTCAAAGTATAAAAGTTTTATTAATATATGAAATAAAGTGACATACCTGTTAGAAGCATCACAAATTGCTGACACACCACTATCACTCACATTACACCAGCTTGCATCTAAAACTGATATTTTACTGCAGTGTGTTGAAACATGAAGAAGAATTCCATCTCCAGTTAATTGCCCTTTGCTACAACCACTAAAATTTAGCTCCTAAATATCAAAAATACTACAATTTATTTTAAGTACAAAAACTAGTTGAAAGGGATACAAATGTGTATGGGCAAAAGCCATGTTCCTACACTTCTGGTATAAAATGCCTGAAACATATAAGTGTAAATTATACTTTACAAGAGGCATTACATATTTAATATCTTATGAACTGACATGTGATGTCAGAATCACATATGTACTGACTATTTTCATAATTTGCAAACAATACAAAAATTGCCTTAATATTGTGCATCAATTGTGTCTTATTAATCAGTTCTGCTGTACCAACGTATATTACAAAGACTGAAATTCAAATAAAATGATACACACAGATAAACAAATACAACAAATAGATATTTTGAATGTTTATATGATTTACCTGTAGTCTATCTCCACAGTTAATAAATAATTCTCGCAATCCACGATTTGTAACTGTTTCTCCATCATATCTTTCCCCCTGGCATTTTATCAGACTTAACCTACATGGACGATGTCTGCCAATCTCAGACAGCCATTCATCACACAGCATTTTCTTCCTGAGGATAATGTGCTGCCCTGATAAAGATACTGAGGGTCATTAATAATAATTTTCAGCTTAGAAACAACACAGTTCAACGCAAACACCGTAAGTAACATAATTCTGCAAAAAAATTGTCATCATTGCCACTTGCAATAGTTACTTCTAAATGTAAAATAGGAGTGTAAGAGAAGTGCTTGGCATTGCAAATATGTGTTGTTTTGCAGTTATTCTTGAATAAAGTAACACTCAATATTAAAGAAAGAAGCAATCAACACATACAAGTTACAAAATAGCCAGTATAAATCTGATCACTTTTCTAAATCATTGTTATAAAAAAACTACTAAAAAAACTGTACTTACATAAAAAGTCATCCATTGCAACTCTATAGAACTGATTGCACACCCTAGCACACTGAGTAAGGTCAGTTTGTGGTAAGTAAGTGAATATGTGAAGTAAAATTTCATCTGGTAGACATTCCCACATGGACATTTCTCCACCAAGGATGCGGGGACTCTGAAAATGTTTAATAAATTGATATGTTTCTAGTTTATATACCATGAATGAGTCATTATATCATAAACATAGTAAATCAACTTGATACATATACACGTGTATCACTGTTTCAAGCAGCAGATACAATTCTTGAGATGTAAAGATTTGGTACAGGACATATGTCTCTTATGAATAGCTAATTTAAAAAAATCAGAATCACATTTAAAATGCAATCCTAGCAAAGAGTGCGAGTCAGATCAAAACTAACGACAAGGTATGTAAGCATGAAACTGTATATTACCAATTCAAGCATGATTTATGATAATTAAACAGCCATTACGAGATTTAATTGCAAATTTCATACCCATCCATATAACAATATCTATCAAATATAGAATGTGAAATATGTTTTTAAGTTTGACGTAGTTTTTAATGAAATCAACCAAACAAGTTGTCTGTAATGGAGTCAGGATGACACATGACAGGTCATGATAAACAGTAATAAGCTTACCATTTCATTAAATTTTTTGTATGTATCAAGAACACCTTTTCGAATTGTCTTTAGTGGTGACTTTGAAGATTTTGAATCTGCAAGAGCATGTTGCCTCTCCTTGATTTTGAATTCTGCTGCATCTCCATGTCCTCTGTCATTATAAGTTAAAGGAGTTTCATTATGAACGAAGCCCAAACTTTCAGAATTTGACAGCATATCACCAGCACCATATTGATTTGGCCTGCAATAAATAGAAATTCTTTGTTAATATAACTTGATCCTTTCACAGTAACCTGTGTGAATTACTGTCCTCTACTTTCCAAGTATATGTATTACCAGCTCCTTTTTTATGAACACTTCCTACATCTTCTTCAGACATAAAAGGGAAAACATCCAATAAGATGAATGCAAACAAGTTGGATACACAGTGCCCTTAGGACTTTGTAATTATATTTATTTTTAAAGTATCTCTCAACCAATTTAAAATTATTTAAATATTATCCTTAATTTAAAATTCTAGAACTAAATTCATTTCAAATTGTTTTGAATTAATTTCCTAGAATTGTTACCACCAACATTTTCACGTTTCGATGTAGATTATCTTTACAGACAATGTGACTACATGTTTCCTACCTGTATTTTGGTCTGACACCAGCAGATTTCGATTTTTGTCTCGAATTCACATTTTCTGCAGAACTACCAGTATCTGATGAGAGTAATCCAACATTTCTCAAACTCTGAGTAGTAGATTGTTTCAAACTACTTGTCCTACCATTTAGGTATGATTTGCTCAAATCTTGACTAGAACGAGTTTTCAATTCCCTTGAATTATAAGACGACCAAGCTATACTAGACTTTGACCAATGCCTATGATAAGGTTCAGCCTCAATAGATTCTTTCACCTTACTTGATACAGATGGTCTTCCCTTTGATTTTGTAGGTGTAGCACCAGTTTTAGATTTTTTTGGACGGACGCGTTGATCAGCTCGGACTTTATCTAAAAAATCCTCATGATCATCAGTTGCATTTGTTTCATATTTTACTTCATCACTAGATGGATAATTATCGTTAAGAGCTCCATACAGAGATTCAACAGTTAAATTGCTTTTCTGCTGCCTTTCTTGTTCTTCCAGTGCTCTTTTTTGGTTTCTCAACAGCACATCACTTCCACTGAGATCCAGCTCTAAAGAGGGAACAGTGGGATGTGGACCTGTCTGCTGCAATCTATATGTTTCATCATCTATATCATCATAAATATTCATATCGAAAAAACCACCATTAGTTTGAATTGTTTCACAGTCAGGAAATGATTTGTCTTGGTCGGGTATTAACTGGTCATGATTGGGCTCAGGTGAAGGATTCAAGTCAATTGACAAATCAAGTTTATTACTGAAGTTAGATGACTGACTATAAGAATTGCTCTGCTCCTTTAAGTTAACAACTTCAGATGAATGTTTTTTTTCTGTACTATTCACTTTCTTGTTATCACATTCAATATCCCTATTATAGTTATCACATTCCAAACTAAATTTAGATTTAGCATATTCTGTATTTACAGATGTCTTGCTTTGATCCTTGGAGCTATTTGAATTTAAATGCTTGTAAGATGTTTCAGTTATATTACTTTTATCCAAACCACCAGGTGGTGTTGCAGATCTAAAAACCTGTTGATTCTTGGCACATTCTACTTTATTGTCTTTAATTTCATATGAATTTTCATTTCCAAATCCATTCAATTTAATGTCTTCAAGTTCATTACTGCTAGCTCTGCTTCTTGCTGTACTTTTGGGTGACCTCACTTGCTCTTCTATTTCCAATACTTTTACAGAGCTTTTACGTCTTTTTGGAGGACTTCTTACTCGTTTAGGTTTCTGTGGAACAGGGTCTACTCCTATTAGTACACAGCCGCATTCTAAACACCATGTAATATGAGGCTTGTTTAACCCTGCACACTCAGGACATACAACAACCATTATGGGGATAATAACTGATTCCTCTGATGTTTGTTTTAGAGTTGTTTTGTGCTCTTTAAATCCTGAAAGTGCCTGGTGACTATTTGTTGCATCAACTTCAGCTCTGCTCGGTAAACTGTCTGACTCTAAAATAATAGATAAGTTTTAATTTGTTTATCATGTTAATGGCACTACAACTTTGACAACTCTACTTAATTTCCTAGAAATATTTCTTGACCTTTGCTAATGTTGAAAATTTCATAGCTATATTATACTATGAACCTGATTTAACTTATACAGCAGAGTCAGATGGGTTAAATATTTGTAATAATTCATGTGTGCTACCTTTTTACACATCTGTAACTTACCGTTTCTAGTATGTTTGCTAGTTGTTGCTTCTCTTGTTTGTCTCAGGAATCCCAAATCAATGCCCATCTTTTGAAGTCTATCAGTAACACTTGCTGGTCTGGCCTCAATTTCTGAGGTTGGTTTTTCATGCAAAGAATCAAAAACATCTTCAACATCTCCTAATGTTTTCTTCCAGAAACCTATTGTATTGTAAAGAATTTTTTGAAAATAGATGTAGTCAAGTTAATGCATGCAAATATAATAGATATAATATATGCAACTGTCTGCTGTTGACATTTTTATGACTTCACCACGATTTCTTTGCCAAAAATAAAGTAAAATTACACAATTTCTTTCATTTCAAATGATCTATTTTAGAAAAGAAGCTGTACAAAAATTAACCTGATGGACTTGATCAACATGCATAACTAATGGTTGTGTAATAATAAATCATATTAATGTGTTTTAGATACAAATTGTCATATATTACAAATATAGTAGATCACTTGAATGAAAAGCCTGGGGGTAACAGTCAGAATAGGTGGGTGCGCATGTTCATTACAAAAAAGGGTGAAATGGAATATTTTTCAGCAGTTAAGACTTGGCACCCAGGAAACCCTGAAAAGGGTAACTATACAATAACTTAAAAATCCATCCGCAAATAATGAAAGGGTATATGTTTCACTACCTGATCTTAAAAATGAAATAAGATGTAGTTTTCTGATGTGTACTTGTTTTGAAAAAAGATGCCCAACAACATGATTGCTCCGATCCATTACAAAATCTTGAACACAGGACAAAAAGGTCCATATTAATGGATATGAATTTTGAGCTGATAGGTCCCAAAAACGGTATTTTTTATCCTTCAAAAAGATATAGATACAGATATAGATAGATACCCAACAATTCTCACCTTCACCTCCACAGATGAAAAGATATCGAATTTTAAGTAAGGTAAATTGGATAGTAAATCGCAGGCTTTCTTAAAATAAATTTCTAAATATTTATATTTTTGACTAAATTAATATGACATCATTAAAAGAACATTTAACTGTGCTGATGCATAGTTATGACTACCTGGACTAAGCTCTTGATCGCTGTCATCACAAACAGGTTCCGGGATTGGTTCAAAATTCTCCGAAGAAAATACAGATGCTGTATCTCTATTTATGTCTTGTAAAGACAAAAAATATCGATCCAGAGATGAATTGGAATAAGCTGGGGATAAAATGTTGGGGTAAAATTCAGTAGACATGTGCCGTCTGAAAAGAAAAGTATTTATTGCATATTAAATAATTAGCATTTATGTCCCTTTGGTTTCCTCAAAATAAAGCTGCTAATTTTTATTAGGTAATTAAAAACATGATTCACTGCTAGCTACAATGTGAATTTGCATTAAATTAAAGTATACATACTTCCAAAGTAAGTCTTCAGATTACATCATAAGGAACATGTCACATTCATAGCTCTACATACTATGCATATTTTATATTAATTAACTAAATCTCTATCAATATTCAATCAGTAATTATAACCCTAGTTAAAATTCACACCATGCCCGCTTCTTCATCAGTACTGATGACACCTGGTGTCGAAAACATTCAGTTTCCTGCCTCCACCAGAGGACACTAGAAAAGTTACGAGCATGAAGACATGATTTGTACTGCAAGTCTATTTCTTTTGTTCAGTAGTTATTTTTAATTACATTACATCAGTTAAAGTTTTGAATTGTCAGGCTGTCCATTTTTTACAAACTTACTTGTGTTCATGATGTTTTCTGATGGCTTCAACATGTTCTTTCCTTGGTGTTTCTGGTGCACTTACAGTTCTTTGATGATTGCCACTACTTCTTTTTTGTGCTGCCTCTTTTGTGTGTCGTAATGTTTCATGTTCTGTTGCTTCAGTGGACTGTTGTTTTTCAGAAAATATACTTGTGTATTTAGGAGGCTGTTGCAAAACATCTTTATATTTCTGCTCAAGCTTACTTGGTTTCGCCACAACTTGTTTTCCATTTTCTTCTTTGGAATGTTGTATTAAAGTTTCTTCTTTGATGTTAATAGATTTTGTTGAAATTTCACTCTTATTTATTTGTGCTGCTTGGTTATATATTTCCTCTGCTGAAAATGCGACTTTTGCAGGATTAAATAAATGCTCATGAGCTTTCTGTTGTTTACATGAATCATAAACTTGGCTGTAGTCTTCTCGAACTACTGGCCTGTGAGTTGACAGCCCAAGCTCATTCAAATCACTTTGTATCAAAGACTGTTGAGCTTCTAACATTTTGAACTCTTTAATTGGAGAGAAGATAGTATTTGTCTCCACTTTATACCTGTCATCTTCTTGATTTTGGTTTAACCTTGTATTATTTGAAACACACTTTACAATATGACTATCTTGATGAGACCTTTCAAAATTAACACTTTTATTTCTGCTATCATATTTCACAGGTGTATTTTCTTTTGAAGATTTCTTCAGCCGTGCTTGAAAAGTTTTCCCTGAATTTTCTTGCAGAGTAGAAATATCTTTCATAGATTTGTCAACAAATTCTTTAAATTTTGCATCTCCTAAAGCTGCTCTTAGACCTTCATATTCAAAATCATCAAAGATATGTGGATTATCAATGCTTTTTTTCAAAACAGGTCTTTCTGGGGTGACTTTTCTATTCACATTCAATGAATTACTTTCTTCAAATTGTCCTCGATGCGTTTGCAAATTAAGTTCCTCCATATTTTCATTTACAGTGTCTCTAAAATCATAAAATGTTTTCATAGGTGATTTGGACATCTCATGTAATCTAGCACTGCCACTTTCAAATAGCTCCTCCACAGTCCTACGATTGCTGTTTGTGTTTAAAACATTCCCAGAGGAATTCCTCTCTAAGGATACTTTTGTTGTATCTGACATTTTAAATGCTGAATTATTTGCCTCTTTCTGTCTCGTATCACTTGTTTTCATGAGTGCCTCTCCAAGATATTTTGATAAATCCACCTTCCCCGTTTTAACATCATCTCTTAATCCCCATATGTCCAGGCTTAAATCATCTTCAGCATTAATTGTACCAAATGACGTACTTTGAAGATTTTGTCCCTTATTATTTTCAACATGGTGAGTTGTAACCTTTTCTTTTCTTGAATTCTGATTGTCATGTGTTGGTCTAGTATCATCTTCAACAAACAGTCGTCTTACATGAGGATCTGCCTTTTGAAGCAAATACTGAGTATTCCCTGCAGATAGTTTTCTGTCTTTTCCTTCTACAGCAACAGGTTTGGTTTGCCCAGATGTAATTGGTAAAGAGAGATGTTCTGTAGATTTGCTAACAATTTCCTTGGTCCTTTCTTTTCTGCCATTTACATCATTTTTTTCATGAGTATACAATTCTCTGGGAGATGCTTTTGGAGATTTCCTGAAAAATACAGCTTGTATACAATATGGTATAGCAGTATTAATTTTTAATTAAGTCTTAAAACTTTTTCAACTTTTTTCCCCCGGAAGTATGTAACAAACATGAATACCTCTGTTTGTAATTTCTTGGTAATCCTGTTTGCATGCCATGAACTTGGGCAGACTTTTCAAAGTAAGCTAATCGCTTTTGTCTGATATCTTTAACTTGTGTTGTTCTTGGAGACTCATTTTTCCGAGGAGTTTTTCTAACTTTATCAGCTGTATCCATTATTCCTATATAAAAGGGACATATTCAATAATTAATAAGATACAATTATTATAGTGCATTGATAGCAGTACTAAACTATCAAAGTCCAAATTAATGTAACCTTTTATACATGCATTACATCAGAATACAAAAGCATAATATTTGTCTGTACATATGTAGAATTTACATCTTGAAATAAGAAGAAAAATTCAACGCCTAACTATGTTTCATAAAACTCAGTACAATAAAATTGCCATAAAAATTACAGAAACTTATAGGACACCCAATAGAAACACAAGAAATACTCATCTAAATTAATTTATTAAACCAAGTTCGACAACTGATGTATATATATATAGATATTCATTCATCGCACCATACAACTTTATATACAAGATTGGAACCAACTGCCTCCTGAATAACAATCACTATAGATGCCGATAAAGTCTATGCTTCAGAATTATTTTTAGAATTATGTCCAAACATCTACATGCGCAATCAAAGGCTGATCTGATACGAAAGTTCTTTCAGCATATAGCATACTAATAGATAGATGGCACGGCCATAGCCCGGCATAGTCTTCAGACTTCACCCCACTACTGCACTACTCTGACACTATTAAAGACACAAGTGATCGAGACTATTCTCACCAAAATTACCTATTTCACAATTAAATGCAACAATATCAGCAGTATATTTGACCTCCCATAAGCTATCACTAACTCGTTAACAAAAAAAATAAAAAAATACCTACTTGGTGCATCCACTCAAAATGAATTATTCTTTGTATAGACGACCCTGTGTAGCACGGAGGTATTTTGCCGCCATGTTGTTTCTCCCGTTGTTATAGAATTCCCATGATGCTCTAAATGAAATATAGTACTTTTGCCTTATTCATTATAACTCAATTTTTCGAAGGGAGCCAAAACAGAAAAGGATAAACTTCAATTCGTAAAGTAGATGTATTACCAGAAAAAGAGAAAAAATATTAAAATGTGCTATTCTCTCGTTATTCGCGAGAACCCGCTAGATGGCCATGTTGGACAGGTGCTCGTGAAAGCGTTGTTCAGACGTTTGTGTAAATTTGACTGGATTCTGAATCTATCAGAGGTATTCTGTATTCACAGTGGTAGTTATTTTCATCTTTAATCACCCCACAATCTCCAGAGAAGCTAATTATCTGGAAAACTCCTTTATTGCAACTTAAAAGTAAACCGATCATTAGCCGGCTTGGACAAATAAAATTGCATATATCATTACATTAGTCATTATATGAATTATGATATATTATAAACTACTGTCTGGTCCTAAGGCTAAGTATAAAGACTAAAAGAGTTTCGTTGTTTAATAATTAGGATATTTACTTGCATCTATGGTGGGCAGCTAATTCCCAAAATTAACAACGGAACACTTACTGAACAAAAATTATGCTAATTATTATCGTCTGTTACTAAATACTAGTAGTATCTTGCATGCCGGGCTTACATGTACATAGCTTAAAGTTACACAAATCAAATAAATAGTCATGAACTTGAAGCCGGTCCCGAGTTTCACGTGGTGCGTATGTTCAATAAGGACAACAGATTTTATACTACATATAGATATTAATTATATTGAGGATAATGTCAGAATTGCACAGTTCATAACAAATGTGGCAAAGGGGGAAAGGTGGTTGGATACCCGGAGCCGGAGGGGCACGTCATACAATTATGGGTTGGGAACGTGCGGCACAGGCTTAAAAACTGGATCCTCTTAACTATTTTTCTCTGCCAAAAAACAAGTTTACTTAACTTTTTTGATAAAACCCTGATTGCTAATTTTACAAAACGAGTTGATTTTAGTCAAAAATCACTTATTAAAAAAAAACGGGTCTACTCTATTAATTCGATCAAAGCCTGGATGCTCTCTGATAATTTGCTATTTCGGTCAAAAAACTTGATCCACTGTAACAGCACATCTCTATATAGACGGAACCCTGGGTACCCCATGGATTGGATATTATCTGTAAAAGTTTGCACCAAAGCAACTAATTCTGACATACTATTGATTGCATCAGTGTTAAAGAAAGTTGTAGACTGGTTGTGACGGCAAGTAAAACAGAAAATGATAATCGTTCGCTTTTTTTTGTTGTTTTCAGGTTTTTAAAACATTAAGATATCACCATGGATTTTCAACATCGTGCGGGAGGTAAAACTGGTACTGGTGGCGTAGCATCAGCCTCAGATGCAAACCGAGATCGCAGAGAAAGACTGAGACAGCTGGCATTAGAAACCATAGATATAAACAAGGTACATGGTTTACAAATTTACATGCAAACAGCAAGCTTATAACTTGACAAGTGTATTAATAATGTCAGCTCTCATTCTGGTCACCAGAGATTTTTTCTGGTTATATTATATTATTTTGTCAATAAGAATCAATGATTTTGTTTTTGCTTAAAGGGGAAATAATGGAAGGGATTATACAATAATTATTTAAATATAACTTTTTTTTTATGTAAAAGGATCCCTATTTTATGAAAAATCACCTCGGTTCATATGAGTGTAAATTATGTCTGACTTTACATAACAACGAGGGAAGTTATCTAGCACATACACAAGGAAAGAAACATCAGGCTAATCTGTAAGTTATCAAATATTCAAATGTCATTAAAATCTGTAATTGTAAAACATGTTATATTTATTAGATTCTTATTAACGATGACTATCAGAGCTGGCCATTTAGGATTCTAAAGTGGTTGCCAGAGGGTACTAAAAGTTATTCGATAGAATATGCAAAGAAAATAAATTTCATTGTAACAGATTGTGCTAGATTTCACAAAATTTAGCTTTGCGTTCATGAGGAACTCATCGAATTGACATTCACTGACCCCCTAACAAATTTCTTATCCGCCCGTTTGCTTTTTATCATTATTGCTTTACAAATTTCATGATGTAATAGTACGGCATATTATTCATGTTGGATAGAAACATGTATATTTTAAAAATATTTCTGTAGAGCTCGACGTGCTGCAAAAGAGGCCAAGGATGCTCCAGCCCAGCCTGCTCCTGAGAAAGCTCGTGTAGATATTAAAAAGTTTGTCAAGATTGGCAGACCGGGTTACAAAGTTACTAAACAGAGAGATCCAGATTCAGCACAACAAAGTCTTTTATTCCAAGTACGTATCAGTTACCTGTCCAACTGTACCAGTCATTTGTCAAAGTTAGGGTATATATAGTTAGATGAATCAGTATGAAATAAAACATTTTTTTTACATTCATAGTTTTAATAATGATATATTAAAATTACTGTCTTTTTTTATTTGCATAATTTTGTATTTATGACTAGTCAAAACAAAATAAAAAATAAATTCAATTTTCACTGAAAAATTTGATTCCAAAATCAAATTATCTAACAGTGGGGAAATAGTTAAATTTTTAAAACAAAACTTTATAGTCAAAATTATGAAACAAAATCCTTTTTGAATATTCTTTTTTGTCACTTTTTCATATGCCCAATTTTCTTTTTACTATCAAAAAAGCAAGTTTTGTTTTAAACATTGAATTATCCAATTATAGTGTACCTTGGTGGTGATAATAATGGAAATCATTGCAGCCATAGTCTGTATATAATGTAATTATTATCAACATTAACAGCAATGCAGCAGATTTTCTCAAATATTCATTGAATTTCTAATCATAACTACATTTTGTCATGTGTATTCCTGTATTCAGTATTTATGACAAAGTAAGAACATGTGCTTGCGTTAAATTTCACTGCATGTACATGTGTTTATTTGTAGTAAACTTCAATTTATGTACATGTGTTTATTTGTAGTAAACTTCACTTTATGTACATGTGTTTATTTGTAGTAAACTTCACTGTATGTACATGTGTTTATTTGCAGTAAACTTCACTATATGTACATGTGTTTATCTGTAGATTGATTACCCAGAAATTGTGGAAGGTGTTGCTCCACGACATCGTTTTATGGCTGCCTATGAACAAAGAGTAGAACCACCTGATAGAAAATGGCAGTATTTGTTGTTTGCTGCAGAACCCTATGAAACAATAGCATTTAAGGTAAGCCAATGAGAGAAATCTCAATTTCATTAAAATGTATTTGGTATAAGGGCACAATTGATTTTCCCATCCACTTCTATAGTAAATTCATGTAATTTAAATCATTATAAAAATTTCC
>JAOXYB010026113.1:0-15816 GCA_028565635.1 Phoronis ovalis
CAAATGAAATGTCTAAAAATACGGTTGAAGAAACGTTGTTGAATTTTATAATTGAGAGTTTTCAGCTTAATGTTGCAGGTAGATGCAGGGAATTTTGACTTAATTGTTTTGAAAATTAAAATTCGAAAAACTCAATTTGTTCCCAAAAATGGCCTTTATTAGATTATATGACCAAATTAAAACTAGTTAACCTCATGTTTTGTAAAGTTTAGAATATTATCTTTTTAAAAATGTATATTTTTATATGTTTCTCTCATCATTTTAATTACTAAAACATAGATTGCAATGTATATATACATGCATCTCTTTATATCTAAAGACTGCTGCCACTAGACAATAATGTGTATCGAATCCCTTCGACAGCATATGAAAATGTGCATTCTAGAGTACATGCCAGCAGGGGACTAGTAGGGGGCCAGTACGTAATTTACGCTCAATTACAAAAAATACATTTTAGTCCAACAATATAGCAATATCAAAACTGATATCTTAAACGCCTTGTGGTTTCTGCAGAACTCGGATACATTTTTGGATGGAAAGTAAAAATGATTGTCCTTAAAAAAAACCATTAAATGTCAATTCTCGCTAACTATACTAGTCTTTTTTGTGTATAGATATATCGGTATTTAATATGGCTGTACAAGGTGTGGTAATAGATCAATAAATGAAGAAATTCAGGTCGTCATCACCACTACTGAATGATCATGTTTCGTCATGTAGTTTGTACTTTGGAAGGAGTGCTCACCCACTCAACCATTTTACAGCTGATACAAAGTTAAGCTAAAATTGTTTTGATTAATTCTAATTTATTTTTATAAACAATTATTTGAAAAAAGTTTGTTTCACTAAAAAATGTCAGCTCTGTAGTTTAAAAGAGAAGGTTGGATTACTTGTTAGCTCACGTACAGTAATACCGATACATGTAGTTAATTTGGGCAAGAGGATTGAATCCTCGGCGTGCATCACAACGATTTGCGATAATATAAATTGAAATACGCTATTGTTTACAGAGATAGCCACAAAGACAGCTTCTGAACATCTCCTGTATTTATATTATGATCAGTTGTTAGAATATTAAACTTATCATAAATATAATAATAAAGCAATATAGTTAAATAAATCGTAAACTATTTTGTTAAGACATTAATACTATGATCCTTTTGTTAAACATTTTTTTCTCAAAGACTTCCAATATCCAAATATTAAACTGCATGCTCGCGATAGCATTGCCGAACGTTTCCACTGTCATTTCATCAGTACATATTTGTGAGGTATAAATTTACAGTTTTTCCAAATGTTTCAACTTAAAAACAATCGGGAGTAAACAACAGTAATGAAAACCTACCTTGCTTCTATCGTCCCTCACAAATGGCCAGTCATGTTGTCTCCTATCCATCTTTTCAAAACAGCAGAACTAATATTTGTGCGTATATTTGACACGTGATTGACAATTGTTGTACTTGTACAATACTTGGTATATCAACTACTCCCAGTATCCTTGCCAATAGTTTAGGTAATTTTCAAGAGTAATATAAATTTGACACAGTGGCTTTATCCCGGGGGGCTCACTTAAAAAAACGGGAGTAAGGGGTACCTTTTTCGCTGTTCGACAGGGTTCCCGGGAACCCCGTTTAGGGGTCGATTTTTGGCGGAAAACCACATTTAGGGGTATGTTTTTGGCAAATGTAACTTCTCGTTTAGGGGTTAATTTTTCACGTACACCTCCCGTTTAGGGGTCCTTTTTTCAGTGGGAGCAGCGAGCATTATCTTTTGGCGACCATTTTGCATTTTTTTTTAAATTTAGTGTATTATTTTGTTTTGACGACGTTTTTTTTTTTTGGTTGTCCATTTTTTAGGGAACCGGGTTTTTTTGGTTGTTAATTTTTAAGAGAAAACTTCCCGTTTAGGGGTACCTTTTTCAGCAAAATCCCCCGGTTAGGGGTGGTATTTTGATCCTCCACTTCCCGTTTAGGGGCTTATTTTGCATCCTACGGACAAGCATGGGTACCCGACTTTTTTTCAAGTGAGCCCCCCGGGGGCTTTATAATACATGTTTACACCATATAGTTTTAGTTTTGAATAATGTAGCCACAACCGGGGGGGGGGCCACATACATATTACCCACGCGGGACGCAGGAATAGGTTACTGTTATGCTTTCCCCTTATAAATGTTGGTCTCCCTGTGTCATTATATATTTTGAACAAACAAGTATAAATACAGTCTGAGATTTTTAAATTTTAAAATAAATGTATGCTACTTCACCGTTTATATTGTCGGTCTAAATTAGACACGATATTTTGTGGTGTGATTTTGACGTTCCCTAAGTATACGGATGAGTCTTTTCGGGTTAAAGAGATATATCCCCCATCTAATTCAAATTGGATTCCCCCCGCATGCGCACGACCCTGGAACGCGATTTTTCTTTTGTATTAGTTCATTTCAAATTAAACTAAACACAAAGTAATTTGCATTAAAAAGTTGTTTATTAACACACAAGCAGTCTCGGTTGAGATATTTATCTAAAATATTTCTTAACTACTAAACGTATCATGGCAACACATATGACAGGGAGGAAGTATATGATGTCTGTACGCTGATCAGGGTATATTTTTCAATGGTATTTGAACATGTAACCGGTACAAGATGTACAGCTACATGTATGGTTTTAAAATCGTCATATGGAGTAGTTAAAATTTTACAATTAAATTTTGTTTAAATCCAACATTCACAAGGCAGCACATAATTGAAATATATCCGTCCCATGAACCATAGCAGATAAATAAGAAATATCTTTGAATAATTCACACCTACGGTGGCTGGTATATACATTGTAGGATATGAGACATTGTACGGTCAACTGTTCGTATCCGAAGGGTGTTGCTAATTCAGATACTCATTCAGTAATTCATTCAGATAAAAAATTAAAGAAGTATATCTTAGATGCTAAAATTGTGGGCAAAATGAATTCAGATCCGCAGCATTGATCTACTGTAGTATTGTTTGGTATAGTTGTAATGTCAATAGTTAAAGCACTACATTATCATTCTATTTGTTATTTTATAAAACTAGAACTTTTATATACATACAGGAAAATACCTTAAATATGTGACAAGCTAAGCAAATTTTATACTAATTTTTATAACTAAAAGTTTGCATGCAGTCGTGGCTGCATAAGGATGTATTCCACAAGCCATAATCTAAGGTTTTGGGTACTGGAATTATTTTAAATTGTCACTTGAAACAAGCGTATTAAGAGATGTTACTTCACGCATGTGCCGCTAACGTTCGCCATTTAGACAGAATTTTGCAACGATTGAATTTAAATATTACAAATAATTTTGAAAAATTAACTAGTTTTGCATCCACATATATTTGTGATTACCCGAATTATATCAGATCCTTTAAAATTTCTACTAACCCCGGTTTCGTGAATTTTTATTAATAAAAAAATAATTTTATTATTAAAAAAACCTAGGGTTGTTAATATAAGTTTATAAAGGAAACAAAGTTTCATAATGTGTTTACATTTGAATAAAAAAAATGTATTTATTTTCTGTAAAATGACATTCTAATTACTGCAGTTTTAATACATTAATAAGTGCTAAAAACATATTTCGATATACCAGTAAAATTACAAAAATAACTGTTAAAAATGTTTTTACTGTTATATATCTAACGGAAAATCCAATTTCGTCAACGGCAATTACTGACGAAATGCAGTCTTTAATCACAGAATACTGTGGGATCTCGCCGTCATTCGTATTGTGTTACGATTCGGAGTCGGAGATCTAGACTTCGGTGTACTGCTATGTCTGTGTCGAGGACGATGCCGCCGAACTGAGCTATCTGTCATGGAATCGGGTGACGGTGACCTATGCCCCATAGCAGTATAACGTATTGTATCTCGTGCATGATGGTGATTAGAATTATGGGGTGAATGTTGTCGGTTGCGGATCGGTGAAGTGGTAGGATTGTTGTTCTTCTGAAATCCAGACGTACTTCTTAACAATTGGCTATTATCAAATGTCGCACGTCGTGATGGTTGGTGGGTCTTAGTGCTAAGATCATTCTTTCTTTGAGATCCCGATGTACTTCTTAACAAATTAATGTCGTCAAATGTCGCACGTCGTTTATTACGAATTGGAGAAATTGGAGTTTTTTTGTTATAACGTTCTGTTGAATGCGACATTGGAACTACAGTGGCAAAATTGCTGCTTCTCTGACTTCCAGACGTCCGTCTTAACAAGTGACTATCTTCATTGAATGTTGCACGTCGTTGATTACAGATCGGAGAATTATCATCGGATAATATGGTATAACTTTCTGGGGAAGGTGATGTTGAGTGTACAGTGATAGGGTTATTGTTTTTCTGATGCCCTGACGTGCTTCTTAACAACTGATTGTCACCTAATGTTATCTGAGAAGATTGACTGATATTTGAAAATGTGGTACTTGGTTGTTGATTTCCAAATAACCCTGCTCCTTGCATATTTTGAAGAGACGTTTGGTTTACGTCATTCCATCGTAGTAAATGTCGGCGTCCTGTGACATCTGCAGTGTTTTTGCGTCCCTGCTTATATTTTTCAAGATTGGGTTGATGACCTGTTATTCCTGCATCATATCTAAATTCAGAGTGTCCAGTTGGGTTCATAGTCCATTCACTAACAACACGTTCGTCTTGTTGTATAGGTAAATGCGTTGAAAATGTTGACGTAGTTGGTGCCATTGATATGTTTGTAATAGAAGATTGGGGTATTCCTGCTGGTGGTTCAAAAGAAGTCTGTTGTTGATTAGCATAACCAGCTTCCTGTGGCTTCTCAGCGTCTGTGCTTTTGCTGGCAGAATATAAATTATATGGGATGCTCTGATTAGGTATCGATGTAGATGTAGTAAAGGGTATTTCGGGTTTGTTTTGATGAAAACCTCTGCTTGGTGTACTTTTCGGAGTGGCTGTTGGTACCACATTAGTAATTTTCCCTTGGAAGGAGCTTCCTCTGGTTTGAGAGTTTTTTGTCGCAATCGATACCCTATTTCTTTCCAAAGGTTGATCCTGCTAAAATAACATAAGGCTCGTCTTATATGAAAACAACATAATTTAACATGCCAAGCAGTGCGTTATGAAAAAAAATATTTTACATAAACTATTACAATCACAACAGTTATGTAGACAATATTTTAACATACATTTAAAGAATGTCACAGGCAAAAGATAGCAACAGATAAACATAACATCATCGAGTCATTCAATGTACCTATGTTTTAAGTTATTTATAAGTAATTTTGTGTAAGTACCTCATCCATTGAAGTAAACTCATGATTATTCATCTTCTTTGGCGAAATTTCTCTCCCATAATCTAGGTCATGTTCGTTTTTACTGTCTCCATCTTTGCTCTTATAATCTGGGTCATAAAGCATATCACCATCTCCATAATTGCTCTCTTGATATGAGGAAGGTGTCTGTTTCCTTTTTTCATATGCATCATAATAATCTGGGCTAGGTGTCTTATTTATATTCCCATATTCGCTGGAATAATCTGGACCAGGTTTCTTTTCACTGTCCTCATAGTGGAGGCCCAAATACGGGACGTAATCAGAATCTGAGTCTGTGTGTTTGCTGCTATCGTCTTCATCAGTTTCCTCTGAGCAGCACGTTGGACACATGTTTCTGATTGTTCCAGCTGCTTTAGAATTTGGACAACTTCGTGTAATGGCGCTGAAAATGTTAAAATAAGGTAAGCAAATGTCGTACAGAAAATGTACAGAAAGTGCAATACAGACTGTTATTTGGAACGGTAATTAAGTGATTTTCTTAACTTGATACATAAAAACTACCAGAGCAAAAATTATACGCACATAAAAAATAGTGCTCTTACCAGCAAAGCAAGCAAGGAATGAGAATACTAGCCAATGTGCAACCAGCAATGATAGCAATAATGCCATTATCCGTTAATAGCACTTTTTTTGATCCAGTATCCCACAAATCATCGACCGTTTCGGAGGCTGAAATTACAAGTTATAGATTAAAATAAGCATCACGTCATAACACTTCTCCATTCTATGTTACATAATTTTATTACAATGTAACGTAACACGGAGCTCTTTCTTATTACCAAAGGCATGCACTAAAGAGAGTATGCAATGGTGTTTTTGCGCTTAAAGTGATATAATTTAGTTTATATAAGAACGAAAATAGCATTTCAGTTAAAAAAATGATTTATTGAAAAAATGTGATCGCAAAAAATGCACCACAAAATATCCCTTTGGTATCAATAGTTTAAAACCGCAAAAAAATTAAACGCTAAATTCTTCTAAAAGTATTTTTTGAAATCTCTTCAATAGTTTTTTTCAATAGTTACTTTATAATTCTTTGTTTCAGATACAAGTGCAAGTGTAGTCACAGACTTGTACTGATATTCCGTGCTTTAACAAGACTATATTTATATAATTGACTCATTTAGCATCGATTCATTCAGAAAGAACAGACTTACGTATGCAATCCGATTTTACAATTGACCCAGTCTTAACAGTTAAGAAACCCCAGGGGCATTTATAACATCCTGTTGCACTCCATAGTGGTTGGTACGTGTCTAGAGGACACAAAATGCATGACTCGGCACCAGGCTTACTAAAATGACCAGGTCTGCACGATACTTGAAACAGAGAAGCATTACAATTAGCATGTAACAAATATGATTGTGAGTCTACAAATTGGGGAGACAGGAACAAACAGTTCACAAATTATTCACAAACTAAATATCGATGTTGTACATCGTACCAGGATTATGTACGTGTAGGTACAAATAAAATCGTGTCGTTCATTTGGATTCAATTAGAATGATTCTTATTACTGTGAAGCAGTTATTTAATAAAAACATTGACATTTATTCTTTTTTTAAGATGACGAAATACTTTGACTACCTAGCTAAATATGGGCAGTTACACTGTGCGAGAAAACATCACCTGGTACCATGTTGTGCGAGGATAGATGTGCAAACAGCTATTTTGTATCGCCCATCCCCGCACATAATCTGCGAGCAAGAATCAGGAAGGGAACTGCAAGATTGATACCTCGATTCTGATACTTATCTTACTGATACTTCATCGTAGATTATGTGCGAGGATGTGTTATGCACAATAGCTGTTTGCACATCCTCACACAACATCGCACTAAATGCTATTATATCGATGTTCTCTCGCACATAGTGTTAAGAAGCAAAAGGATTAAAGTTTATATTCAGATTTTTGAACCTCATATTTCATTAGTAAAGGCAATGTGAAAACAAAATATTTACCATTCTAAATATGTTAATTTACGAATTTTCTAAAAAAAATTTTTTTTTGAAATTCCATGTTAAATTACCGCCTGAAATATTGGCGAGAATGCGCCACCTACATTCTGTTCGTTGGGATTTATGTTAATCAACATATGAACTGGGTGATTAGCAGACACTTACTGGAATATCACTGAGCTCCTTCGAGTACTATTGGGGGATAAACAATAGACCAAGTATGATATAACATGTTAAGCTGTGAAATGTAGTGCCAATTTATTCGTGCAAAAGAGACACCCAATATTATATAAGCTGAGTTATAGGTTGCTTTATATTTTTCATGATCACGGACAATTTTTGCAGTTTGCAAAAGAAACATTTTTGAGAACAATTTAAAAAATGATATCCTATCTAGTCTTTTTTGGAGTATCAATATACTACGCGAAAATAAGAATTCCTTAACTTTGAAATTAAAACGGCTAGTGTTGTTACCCTAATTTCTTTTAGTCCATATGAATGAGTTGTAGGTGGCGGACTGTCACGCACATTTCATTAGAAAATTCACAAATTTAGAGTGGTATAAATATTTCGTTTTCACTTTGGCTTTATTAAAATACACCGGTAATGTTTTTTCTCTATAACAGATTATCAGATATGTGGTTAAAAAAACTGAGACATGGACTTTAGCTAAACACATTTTCTGAAAGTCTATTTTTTAGGATTCGGTACATTTTTCTTCATTTTTAAGTACATCAGTGCATTAAAGCACAAGGCCAATAGTTATGCAGGACCATGCATATAATGATTAAACAGCTATGATGTTTACAGCGTCCAAACGAATATGTTTAAGCTGTTGATTATGCGATACATGTGATAGAATAATAATCATAATCATGGTGAAATATCACAAATATGCTATCGGATAATCCTGGTCTTCCTAATCCATTCTACTTATAGTTATACCTACTGAAAACTCATTATGTAGCATAATTATAAAGAAACATTGTCATCAGATCATGTGGACAGTAGTAAAATATTTTATCATACGTACTGCAGCGGGATCTTTTGTAGTACCACCCATCAGGACAACCATAGGAAAGCAATTTCGTCAAAGATCCGTTTTGTATTCGCACTGTGCCTGCTTGTCCGCCTTCTTTATCAGTTATCAACAATTCCCTTTGTACAAAATACTGTATCCTATGAAAACCCTAAAACGGAACTAAACCTTTGGCAAATATTGATAATTACAGTTCAAACTTGTAGACAATTATATTAACCCAAAATACACATATATAACTGTCAACAAACGTTCTGCCTGACTATAACTTGGAATAAATGTCAACCAGATATTCATTCCCTTGATACCGACATTTTGTGAACAAATTAGTTTATTGTCACGATAAAGTTAAAAAAAAACTGCAGATGTTAAGACATGTACAACTGTACATTACTTACTATGATTACGTTTGACATAATAGCCTGTTCTCTGCATTCTGGATTTGTTTCACAACTCGTAGACAGAGGTTCAAATGTCATTGGACTAGGCAGTATAACCATTTTAAAGTGAATTGTATTCACAATTTCTTGGAACTAAAAAAAAACAATGAATGAAACATGTTGACAGTTCAAATAGTGAATTCGTGGCCTGTGCATTCATAAGGAGTAAGTTTAACAAAAAGCATGACATATTACGATGATTGATATAATGCTTACGTTGATGTGTTGTGCCTAAAGTGATCTAGCTAGTTCATAGTATGTTATAAACTCACCGCAATAAACTGAACTCAACCTGAAAGGGGTATAAATGTCAAAGAAACTGGTATCGAAAAGGCGTGCAGTTTAAAAAAAATACACAAAAAGAGGATCAGAATTTTATATAAATATGGATCCAGATTTATCCAAGCTTGTATAAAAAGGGGGTAGTTTATGGCATCACAGAAGCAACCCTGATAATAAATATTGCAAGTGCTCACCATGGGTATATTGAATGCCACAATATATCACTTCATTAAAAAAAGGTTATAATGCTAAAAAAAATAAATGTTATTTAAAACTGTTCAAAAAGTAATTTTTAAAATCTCGTGCCGTTTCGAATTTTATTTAATACAATTATGTGTTTCTGTCAAAAACCTGACATACTGATATTCGACCACCGGAGAGTATTTATAATTCACTGAAATTATTACCTGGTTATTCGTTGCTAGGCATGTACCTTCCCTATTTTTGACTTCACATTCATCTGGAAAGCAAACTGCACCCATTTTCCAAAACACGTCATCACGTTTTTGGGCAACTTTATCAGCTGTACATGATGACACGTTGTATTTAAATTCCACATTTAAACTAATATTCGGTAAAACGAACACTGAAATACAGTATGGAGAGACGTAACATCATCATATCACTGTGATAGATGTTTCGTAAAATAAATAAACATTACGCAAACAATTTACAAACAAAGAAAAGCATTAATATGTTTTATATTTTCTTTCCAACAAGGATTAACTCAATATGACTGTATATTCAATACTCTCCATTTTACATACAAGCTGGAACCCGTGCAATTGTAATTGGACAATCAAAACGTATAAGTGATAATAAATAACAATAATGCACTTTAAATAATTTATTGTACAACCGAAATGTATAAAATGCATTGAATGATAAATATTTTACAATACTTCTGGATACACAACATTGCTTGCAATTGTCTTTCCATGCAAATGCCCTTGTATGATTTTGCCTAGAAAAAAAAGCTATCATGTAAAAACTGAAACAGATCTAGAGATACCAAGAATTTAAGGCTGGGCTAACGTAACCTGGATGAAGGTATGAAGGGTTCGCAGTTCAGTGAAATCCGCGCTACGTTGAGTATATGTTAATGATAATATGGAAGTGTTTTAAGTGGAAACGTTTTGTGCATAAAATTAAAATTGCAAACATGAATGAAAGTGTCTAGCGATGTGTGAATAAAATTAAAATTGCAAACATGAATGCAATTTGTTCGATTCGGGAACGTGAATAAAACTAAATAAATTAAAGTTGCAAACCAGTTCTGAATGAAATTTTTCCTTTTTCTTTTGCAATGATGATGATAATGATGAAGATATAAAGAATACATAACATATCACAATGTGCAACGCGTAAACGGAGTATTTTACGGACTATTAATCAAAAGTATGGGACAGAAAGGTGCATTTTCCTCTTTACCATGCAATGATGCTGACATAAAAACCGTATTTACAACGCATTATTGTTCCGGGAACTGACTATCATAGACCAGGGATGTGATTTTCAGCGTTCTCAGCGTTCAAAATTCTGAATAGGAATATGACGTTACAAACGCGGTTGCAATTTCACCCCACTCTGAATAAAACTAAAACTAAAAACGAAATTTCTTTTTCATCCTTGTATTTTCCGAAAAGGGTTGTGTCTTCAGGAACATATGTCCAAAAAAAAAATCCGCAATGGGGTGTTTTCCCAGAAAGCTGTTAAGTGTTTGAAAGATTGGATGGATCGGAGCACCTTCGTATAAAAAATAAGTCAGTGCCCCGGGAGTATTTAACACGGAATATTAATCAAAAGTTGAGAAAGAAAAACAAAAATGTTAACTTGCCTAGCATATATTCCGTATATATAATGATAAAAATGTAGTCTTCAAAAATACGTAATATACAACAAGTGTAATAATCCTCAAGTTCAAGCAACTTCAAAGTATTCAAAAGTAACTTCCAAGTCAAAATGCAAAATGTTGGCGTAGACTTCACAGATTTAATCTAAAGTCTTAGGATAGAGCAAGTGAACTAATTAAATAAGGATATAGCAATGGGAATAATCTACAATAATCTTATCATCAAATACAACATTTTCGCGGATTTCTATGTATAGAATCTCTGCGAGTAGCACACGAATAACACGCGACATTGGAGCTCCTATTTCGGCTTTGAGTATGACTTAGACATGTCGTCACCAGTTTAGACGGGATCAATAAAAAATGGTCAGAAGGATACGAAACGCGATAATCTAGCGTCCGATTGTAGCTTATAAACAAAGGAACTTTGTCAGAGCGGTAAGCCACTATTTTTGGTGGAATGCACGGTGAAATAATAAAACAGTTAGTGATGACAAAACGATGGCCCGTAGAGAAATTATTATATACATATATAGATAGTTCACTTATTCATGGTTTATAAGAATTATACTGGAATGTTACTGAAAAAAACAACAACAATATATTTGCATACAACATAAAAAAGTTGTTGTACATCACTTGATTTATAAGAAATGATACAAACTGACCTTCTAATTCATGTTGAATGTATTCATTATCAGTTTGGCAAATGTAAGTACCACTGTTAGAAGCTGTAGCATTAGGGACTTGCAGATCTCCATTTGGCGCTGTTTTCAAAGTTGGATTTACAGGTGTTTTATCACTTTTTAACCATGTGACTAGTTCTACATCAAAGTTACTTTCAGCTTCGATGCCAAAACAAGGCAAAATTCCTCCTGTGCCCCTCAGTATGTAATCTGAAATACAACACTCCAATTTTAATATACTCTATTTTCTGTGACTTAATTACTACATTCTTTTTAATATACAGATAAATCACATATACCATTACAATTTCAATCAATATGACATTATTGACTCGCATCATGATCGATACTCTTGGCTAAGTGGTGGAGTGTTAAGCTCAAAGTTTCTCATGAGTCGTGATCAGACGGTATCATATAATATAATATCATGCATTTATTCAAAATTTAATATTTTAGCGTAATATGTATATAATATATATTTATACATATACTTATACAATTAATAGGCTATTGTAGATGGATTAGTAATTCCACAAAAATGACGCGTCTTATCGTGCGCTATATGCAAAATTTCCGCACTGCACTAAGAGGTTACATGCAGTTTCCGCGCTACACTTTAACATTTTGCAAAGAATGCAAGCAATGATACGTTAAATGTTATAAACCGCAGTAGAGAGTAATATGAAACAAGTAAAACCTCAAGGCGAGCTTAGATGCTTGTATTGACTTCCCAACTGCTTATAGCGCATACAGACACGTGTTCTTGAACGTTTTTTAGTTAAGAGACATCGCATATTTAGAATCATGACTCACGAGCTCTGAAGTATGTTAAAAAATAAATATTGCCAACAAATCCGGGTTCTTATTTATTAACTTGTAACTGAAATAATTAGGTATGTTGGATGCTGGCTTATTAAAAGAAACGGAAAAACCTGTAAAACCCAAAAAAGCTCGATAAATAATCTACTTATTACATACTGATAGGATTTTATTCGGTTACAAATGAAACACATGGACTAACAGACGGAATTCTGATTGTAGGTGTGTTGGTTACGTGATACTCCAGTACGCATTCACGTTATGTAAGAGCTCGCTGCCGCTCTCGAGCTCGCTATAAAGCGGGAAACGTTGCGTTATTACGTTTTTTCCAGAAGTCTCGTGACGTTGCACTGTTGTATACAGAATCGAGGAGAAAGTTATTTACACGTGAGTACAAGATTAAAAAAAATAGAAATAAATAAAACTATAATTCTGTATATGCTAAACCTTGGTCAGTATTGAGTATAGCACGAGAGGCAACAAACGTTGCTTTTCTTTTCACCAGAAACGTTAATTCCGTAAATATTTTTACCGTTCATGTCGCTATCTTGACGTTGCGCACGAAACCGCGGAAAACGCTATTTATACAAGACTAATTAGAAAATCATGTACTAAATATAAATTGACCTTGCTTAGACTACATAAAAGGATATTAAAAAAATCGAACCTATGCAGGAAACTATAACATTTACGTATGAAACTATCAAAGCTAACTGCAGTTGAAACTAGCTGTTCATTTACATCTTTATTTGAAAGAAACATTGTAGTTAGATAGAAATACAACGGTACGACGTAGGATAATTTGGGATCTATTGCCCATGAAAGGATACTCTTTAATAGTATCATACCATGTATTTTATCTTCCCGATTTCTGGTTATAGTTGGTATTGGTCCATTTGCTACCTACAACGAAAGGGGATGTCATTAAATGCTAGATTATCATTATTATAAGTGTTGTGTTCGAATAGGATAACCGCCTACGGAGCCGTTTTAACTGCCAGCTCTGAATCACAGTATCCAGTTATTTCAATCACTTAAATTGATTACGTGAATACTGGGACAAGAAAAAACTCTGACTTTTATTAGTCCTAAATGAATATAAACAGATAATTTAATTATTCTCTAATAATAATAATAAGGAAATAATACACTATTTATATTGCGAATCAAACAACGTTATCTACTGGTTGTAATTAGCCGTGTCTGCCAATGGTTATGTAATTAGTACAGTATTATGTCAGCAAGATGGTTTTCACCAACCGTTGTGGTTTGTGCTGACATATTTACGACAGTCGTAGTAGCGGATGTAGAGTTTCCATATATCAAAATCCAGATATATTTTGATAACGGACCCCAACAGGGAGTACTTTGATAACAAATGTCTGTCTCTGCAGCTTCACCGTCACATGCCGTCTGTGCAGGACATTGCCGTGTTCTAAACCGTTTTCCTTTTCCGCAAGTAGACGAACATACGTCCCAGGGAGTCCACCGGCCCCATGTACCGCTTCCGCAGGGATGTTCCACGCAAATTGCTGTTTGAGAATTTATGCCAGGACACGTTATTCCACCATCAATCGGGTACGGATTGTTGCAGTGACGGAAACGCTCAACCGTACCCTTGCCACATGTTATCGAGCAGAGCGGCCATTTTCCCCATCCACTCCAAGCGCCATCTATCGGACAATTTTGATAACTGCAGGTTTTGTTTTCTTCGCGTGGGCCTTGTGGACAAGAATGACCTCTCGTACACTGTCGCCATCTGGTACTAACGCCATCGCCGCATGTTTTTGAACAATCACTCCAAGCCGAAAACTGTCCCCATTGTCCAATACAATTTTGAAGATTACAAACACCAATTTCTTCCAAAGTACCCGTACAAGGTAATCCACGATATTTCGGCTGTATGCATGTCCTAGTACGCTTCCTAGATCCACCACCGCATGTGTTTGTACATACACTCCACGTTGACCATTCTGTATTGCGGCCGTCAACAGCACAATGACTATAGTGGCAAGATAATGTTTCTTCAGCAGTTCCTGTAAAATTGTATACAGAAAATAACATTTTTTAATATAAGTTTTAAAATGAAAAACGTATATATGAAAATTTACAGACAGTAATTATTGATATGACTTTCCGTAGCAATTGCAAATCACATAAATGACATTTAAATTTATACAATGATGCTGGGTCATGATGGCAATGCAAAGCGGGCGTTATGTGAATAATGCGTTGAAAACGTCCGCTTGTACGATGGCGAATAAATCGCGTGGCCATATTACATGTGGGTGTTTGGAAGTAACTTTCAGGATGGTTCTTGATAGGGGTAGTACTAGGAATTAATGGCAATTGTATGATTTCAAGCAGTAGTCTGAACAAATACATCCGCTAGCTAGTGTTCCGTAGCTTCTCATCTAACATCTGGGCTTAGCCATAATCACCTTTCGTTAAAATCGTTTAATTTAACAAGAGTGAATACATGTGTCATTAAAGTTTTGACCCATCAAGGGTCAGCTTTTCTATCCACTTGGCTTATTTCAAATATGAATCAAATAACTATATAATTGTCATGGCACAAATAATCTTCTAAGATTTTACACTCGGTTGCAACGCATTAAATTGAAATCATTTTTATAAATATTCAAGAGACAGTTGAAACTAAATTAAATACACCAAACTGTAGCAATGAATGCATATTCAGACTGATACGTAGTCAAAGGTTAGTTTTCACTTATTAGAAACGCACGAAAAAAACACTTCAGTTTTCCTGTAAGATGTACTTCTTTTACTTATGTCTCCACTCTGTAGCAAATACAGGAGGTTTATTTGAGCTATTGATATATATCCACCAAATAGTCGCTAAAATCATGAAGATTCATTTAGGAGCACTTGAATTTTCCTGCACCCCTTGTAACAACAGGGTATTTGAATAAAGGCAATGTACAGCCATGACCTGAATTTTGTTATTAAAATATTTCACACAGTTTAATTTATTGAAAATTAAACTAAAAACACATCAGGAGGCATATTTTATATACTGTAATTATTGTCTGTATTCTCGTGTAATCTATGACTTTCATACCGGCTTTCACAGGGTGACTTGTCTATAAGTCACTTCTAGCCTGGCTGTTCTTTCAGAAAGATGTCTGAGTTTTAATAACATAAGTAATTAAATTGAAAGCCGAAAAGATGTTTGACCATATTATACTGTGTGAGCTTAAATCCCTGACATACATGCAGTTATGGATCCAGGAGTTATGCCAGCTGTATACTTTTGTTACAGACACACATTATTAGCTGTCCTGTGAACGGACAATGGCCAGACTGGACACCATGGACGTTGCATGTGTTCAGTCACATGCGGTTATGGAGTGAAGGGACGCGAAAGACAGTGCAACAGTCCAGCAC